>MUZC01000445.1:26186-39731 GCA_002072015.1 Radix auricularia | reverse complement strand
CCCCCCAGGTTTTCCATTTTAAAAAAAAAAAATTATTACATTGAAAGGTGTTGGCATTCTCTTCCCTATTATTATACTTTTTTTTTTTTTGTATTTCTTTTCAAATGCAATAATATCTGATGAATTAAGACAAGAAATCCAAAAACAAGAGGTAGGTACATAAAGAAACATGATACTTCTCAAAGGCAGGGCACAACAATGAAATCTAAATCGAGCTCAACTGGACTCTCTTAAACAAATCTAAATAATATATCTTATAACTGTTTCATACGTTTGATTCATTGAGCAGTTAAAAAGACAAATGTGAAGACTTAAAACATCAGTAAGATTTGTAGATAAAATATAAAACTCAGTCAGCACCATGGCCGCAGACAAAAGACAACACAACTGATCACAATTTGAGGATGAACAAAAAGAGTTTCCTGATGTTGACAAATTCAAGCCAAAAGAAAAAACAGTAAAGATGGGATAATATAACCCATGAGCCTGCTTCTTGGTTAGAACAAATAAATACAGACAGGGAACAGAGTAAGACTGATAATACCAAGTGGCTGCAACAATAGGTAAACACAAGGAAAACACTTGGGGAAAACTAACAAAATAAGAAATGAAATTGAACAAACAAGTAATCTCTGTGTTTCCAAATTTTTTGGATTCACATGCGTTGTTCATGAGGAAATGTGGTTAAATTTCCATTCAAAAATATTTATTTTTGCAAAGAAATTATCTACAGTTGTTAAATGTTTTGTGCATCTGTTTTTTGTTGTTGTGAATTTAAATTCTATAAAGTTCTTCTATTTCAAAAACAGTTAATTTTCCATCTATTCTTGGTGTCTTCCCCAATCAAAAAAATGACCCTACACAAAAAACATGAACTTTTTGCCCCCACTATAGTTAAAGCTGTGCTGCTGGCGCAGTCATCCACACCAACCATCGGAACTTTCCACTGTTCCAAAAATTGTAAATTGGTGGTCAATCGGTGGTCATAAATGTTTCTGTTTGATTCCCAACTGAAAAAACTCTTACAGTACTTGCTCTAACTTACAGAGACGGAGACAACAGGTGAATGTACCTCCATCCTCGTCATTGTGACATAAGCCCCGACCATATTCCTAAATGCTATGGCCATCATCCCAAACCACATGAATGACAGAATGCCGCTGTAATTGAGCAGGACGAAAATCTTCTCAGTTCTCGGCATGGAGAATGTCATCAGGTAGATGCACACAAATGAGAAACTGAGAATTTTACTGCTGACAGTCCACAGCCAATCACTGAACCCTTCCAGGTGCAGCACACGCATTCGCCAGTAGAGCTCTTCTCTGGAATGAGGTAAAAAGGTCAGCTCCATAAAGTTGTATTTCAACATGTTGAAGGGGACTGTAATAAATTTCAATAAAACTTTAGGAGAAGGGAGGGATACTCTCCATTAAACTCTTTGCAGCATCCAGAGAATAATTGAAAGTCTTCATTCATTTTATTTACTATTTTAAGTTTTGTAAAGGGCTTTTTATATAAAATTAGCATGGACATAAATTAGCATAAATTCCTTCACACGAATTGAGAAAAAGACAGCTTAAAAATTTCAATGTTGAACTATGGAATACTGAGATCTCTTTGAAGCTGGACAGTTAAATCCAAAGGTCAGTAAAAATGTTTAATCCATTGCAAATAAATAAATTCATTCAATATAATTCTCCCCCCCCCCCTTTCTGCCCTGCTTTGTTTAAAAATTACAGTTTTGCTCATCAGTGACACCATGGAATTATCAGGAGTTCTACTATCCTTAAATCACCAAAATATTTTATGATAGTAATAGATATCCCTTGGTCATTGGACTATAAAAGGAGGGGGTGGGACGTAATTCTGGAGACAGACTCCAACCACTTCAGTTAGTATATGTGGAATTTAATGAAAGTTTTAACTGCATGATATATACATCCCAGTCACACGAAACAACCCATTTTAATGGATAAATAATGTTGGTCTTATTTACAGTTTAAACCATTATACATATATGGATGGAGACAAGCTAGAGAATCAGCTTACATTCTACAAATCTATTACAAGTAAGCCTGGGGCTGTAGGGATAAAGGATAAGGAGAGCGGAAACATGGCCAAGCCAAAAGGTTTGATTGAGTTAAGACAGAAGGAAGGCTGCAGAGTTTAAGATGGACTGCGGCATTTAATGAAGAATATACCATAATAAAAAAAAAATCAAAATAAACCACAGCAACACTGTAATTGTTCATTAATAACGACCTGATTTATGGCTATCTTTAAAATATAATACAGAATAACTTCAGTTTTTAAAGAGAAAAATCTCTACTTGACATGACCCGCACAATACTCAAC
Organism: Radix auricularia; assembly: GCA_002072015.1. Taxonomy (NCBI): domain Eukaryota; kingdom Metazoa; phylum Mollusca; class Gastropoda; family Lymnaeidae; genus Radix; species Radix auricularia. The sequence continues at coordinate 37,376 of MUZC01000445.1, read as the reverse complement.
ATGAGCTACAAAATGTAAGATTGACATAACATGTAACATATACCACCGGCATGACAATAAACATGAAAAGACAGTTTAATTAAAATATACTTAACCAAAAAAATAACTCTAAAAGCCCCATAAGGTTTTCAATAAATTTCCGCCTCATTCTTAAAGGGATTTCCCGTACGGAGAAATATCAACTGGTTATGAAATTTTAAAAATTGCGTGAAATCCATTTAATTTATATTATTATTGTCATACTGACTTCATTTTTTAGGCTAAGAATGGTTATTTTACTCATTCAAAACACTGTCTTGAGTTAAATACTATATATACCTGTAGCTTAGTACTATTAGTCGAATACATCATATTTCAAGCATTGAAGAGTGTCTACTTTCTGTGAGAGTGCTATGCAGGGACGCTTTAGAACGCATTGGTTATAGCGGTCAAGAGCGCATTACAACAATTTGATACCACACAAATAAACTGTTTTTTTTAATTTAAGAGGAGAAAACTGCAAGCACAAAAATGTGTTGCTCTCTCTCTTAATTAAGAATGACAACTGTGTTTGTGTTTAAGTGGAGGAGAACTGTTCACAAATTTATTCCTAGATATATAATATACGCCACAATATTTAAGTGTGTATGAGAAACTTAAACACTATTTTTTTAAATGTCAGATTAACCATTTGCAACAGTTATCATTCAATGAGCAACACTTAAAGCAACACCAATTTCTGTAGACATTTATGAGAGATCCCAATATCAAAGAATAGGGACCCAATACTCAATACTTTATGTTTCAGAATAGAACTGATTCAATATTTTCACATGAATCATAGAGGGATATCCTCAATGTTACTTCTATGTTATGGTGAAAAGCATTGCTTCACTGAAACTTTGTCTAAAAATAGCAACATTATGTTTCCCATCCTGAGAAATAACAAACCCTGCACTGAAAACTGATTATGATCTTTTTTCAACAGAAATAATTTTAAGTCACTCTTGCTCCAGATTAAAAAAATTACAAAACCTCAAATGCACCCTTTGAAATTTCCAACATCAAATTGTTTAAATCAGATGGACATAAAAGTTGAACAAACTACTATTTTCCATGGATGTATAATGCCAACAAAAGCTCAGATCTCAGGAACACATGGAAATCAGTAAATAAAGAGTCTACACAGACATATCTACGGAGAAATATCACTTTTCTGTATTTAAATAAAGGTTTGGACAAGATGACAAAATGCTTGACCAAAAATTAGCTTTAAAATTAACCAACAAAGTGAATAAATAGCTCCATCAATTATCATTCTGATAATGGATCCAAAATGAGAGGGTGACAAAATGAAAGAGTAAAACCTTTCTCAGAGGTGACAGTAGTTGTCTGAACATTAAGCAAACTCTCCCGCCTTTAAATGATGGCCCAAATCATCAACAAACTTCTTATTGTCGGCAATGTAAATAATGCAACAAAATGGAGAAAGAAAGTTGAGCTAAAATTATTATTTATAAGTGACCTTTATTGACATTAAAATGTTAGAAATGTGAAATGAGAGAGATATAGTAAATTATTATGGTTGAAAAAAATAAAATAATTCAATTTTAAAAAAAAAAGGAAACTTTAGCCTGTCCTCTTATTTAAATTCCTTGTTCATGATGTCTCCAAGAAAATGGATTTATGAATTAGATTTAGTAACTGGTGGCTAATGTTTATTTAGTGTCATAGATGAAAAAATATCATCTATCATAAAATCCCCATGTCAATGAAGTTATTAAAAAATAAAACAAAACCTTAGGCTTTATAAAAGAAACTTTTTACAAATGTAATAAAGATTTAAAACTAAAATGCTAACTTACTTTGGGGAGACCTATACTTGAATATGCATCTTCTGTATGGGATTCATCCACTAAAGAAAACTTTGATAAACTAAATTCAAAAAAGAGCTGCCAGATTCATTACTGGAGAATATTCAAAACTGACAAGGTTAACACCATTAGTTAAATCATTAAACCTTGAAACACAAGAGAATAGAAGAACCAAGAGTAAAGTAGTAATTATACATAGAGCAATCAATTCTAACTTAGAAATACAACACAAAGATAACTTAATACAACCCTCAGATAGACATAAATATAAAAACACCTTTCTTATTCCGTATGCAAGATCAAACACATACAAATTTTCGTTCTTCCCGTCTAGCATTCGGGTGTGGTATGGGTTGCATGAAGAAACCAGGAAAGCCAACACTTTATCCATATTTAAAACTCTAACAAGAATGCAGGACTAGACACAAACCATAGATAAGCGTAGGACGCAATGACCTTCTTTATAGAATTAGCGTCTGTAACAGATAAGATAAGACATATGGGATAATTCTTTTAGAACACACTAATATTTTCACCAGATTTTTATTCATTTGAATTACAGTAAAAAGTTCATTATACCAGAAGTCTTATAAAATTTTATTTTAAATATGATTTGTTGATTTTCAAATATATATTTTTATGTATGATCTTGAAATAAGAATTTGATCTAATATTCTTGTTCCTTCGTTGTTGTTTTTTTTTGTTACTTTAAACAAGGAAAGATTGTTCAATATAATACGCACTGCGACACTCTTGCAGAAAAATTAACATGCTACATAAAAATAAATAGAGACAATTTAAAAATGTATTAATTTAATAACAGTACATTTGATAGATCTGAAATTGTGAAAGATCATTTTTATAATCGCCACCAATCTGCCTGCAAAATTTCAGGTCGCCAGCATACTGGGAAGTGGGTTAATAATCGATCCAAAGTTTTTTTCGGCATCAAGCAAGCAGACAGCAAGAGTTAATATAAAGGATTAAAAAAGAGCTAATGTTATAGACCAGCCAGAAACTTATGCCTGTTAACTTGATCTACCTGCACACGTTTCACCGCCTGTCTGGTTTCAGCTATGGACTTGGACGTTGAATTCATCCGGAACACCATCGAGAAGCTGACAATTTGCAGCAAGGGCAGTGCCAGGTAGAGGTCCACTGCTCGCATGGGCTTGGACAGGGCAAAACTCGCATACAGGTATGGCACCAGCAGAAGACGACGTCCGATGAAGTTGAGAAGGAATATGACAGTGTCGATGTAAGAACGACGACTCACTTGCAGGCATTCAAACCTAAATTTTTTTTTTTTTAAAGTTATTTTAAATGTGTGTTTCTTTTTACTTTATGAGGCTCCTCTCAACCAGGCTGAACATTATTTTGCTTACACAATCATTAGTAAGCCAAGACAATATATATATTTGTTAGAATTTAACATTAATGAGATAGTGAACAATTATAGTCTCTATATTGAGCAAGTGTGTGTCTGTCTTACTTGCTTCCTGTACAGCTGGTTTACAATACATGCATTTCAAAAGATTAATTATTAATCTAGAGCTGAACATTTTCTTAAGTCAATCAAGTAGGTATTAGTGGTGTTAAAATCATCCCATTGAGAAAATACACTAAATTGTTGACTCAAGGAATAAGTTCAGTTTCACATGGTTATGGAATTCCAAAATGTTAAATCCTAGCACAAGCAAAGTAATAGAGATCTAGGAAACCAAGCAAACTGCCGGAAGATGGGAGGGGTTTATTGAAAATGACAGCTAACAGAAATAGGGGACTAGCAAGCAGAAATTACTAAAGTTATTGTGTATGAGTATAGAACACCAACATCATTGATATCAATCCAACCCTGACAATACCCATGCCAACCCTGGCAATACCCATGACAACACTGACAAAACCATGTCAACCCTGGCAATACCCATGTCAACCCTGGCAATATCTATCGAAGCCCTGACAATACCTAGATATAGATACGTCTATGACACAATAATCTTCTGTATAGAAGGAGCATCTGTAACGGTAAGATAATACCCATGCCAATTTATGATGTCCCTTGACATCCAAGATGCTCATGCTGACCTGGTGCCATTGACATCAGACTACACTATAAAGATTGACGAGTATAAAGGTCGCAGCCAAAACTTAACATCAATAATGATCATGACAGGACCAATGTTTTTTTTATTATTATTTTTATTATTATTAATGTTCCCTAAAAGGTTTGTTGGTCTGTGAGCAAAGTTGCACAGCATCCATTTTTTCTGCTTTATTTTACAAAATTTGCTTCCACTGTAATTCTAAACTGCTGTGTGGTGTCGTTAGATATACGCAAAGGACACGCAGGGAAGATTGGACAGGACAAGATGTGCTTGTCTCTTACTAGCAAGGCGTTACAATGTCACACTGGTATTTTAAGTACTTAATTCTATTACCACTAACAATCAGTTACAGACAAAAATCAAACAAAAATGAACAAATATAGTTTTTGTATCACCATTTCCCTTTTTTAAGAGAGATTCATTGTAATTCTAAATGTCAAAGCCAATGTCGCTGACATGTAAATCTACATTTATGATATTTACATATTTTTTTGTCCAGTGATTATTTGCTTTTTTCAGATGGGGTGAAGAACTAATCTGAATTATGAAACATGGAGAAAAAAGCTAAGAAAATATTGAGCTGTTTTGTGTTGTTATTTTTTTTAAAGATATTGAAATGTCATCACACAGTTTTCTAGATAATCTTTCTACTTTTCCTGATTTCTTGCAAACATGATATATTAAAGCCATTTTGTTTCTGTAATTAGAAAAATTATTGCTTTAGTTTAGAGTATAGCAGTTAGGTAAACAGGAAAGAGGTTGAATGGGCATGGAAGGTAGCTGGGAAAGTAAGTGAACGTTTAAACATTATTTTAAAAATTAAAAAAAAAAAAAAAACCAAAAAGACCCCAAAAAACTTGACTGAATTAAATTATGAAAAGACATTATTTAATAAAACAACTCACGTCCATATCTTGCCAAAGAAGGGTTAGACATTGAGAAAAGATCTTCTAAAGAAAAAACTCTTTCAAAGCTGGATGCCAAAAAGGACCCACCATCTCATAACAGGTCACACTGCCTGAAGTGTGCACAAAAAGCTGTCAAAATTTTGTTTCAAATAAATGAACAAGTTCCACAAACAAATCTCAACTCAATTGGAACATAACTGCCTAAAATTATGAAACAATAAAGGAGTTTTATGAGGAACAAACAAATGTGAATGCCATCAGGCAAAGAAAAAGTTCTGAAAACTAAATTTGAACCTCACCTCTAGCCGAGCTGCAGCCTTTAACATCTCGGCTGAAAACTTAACGACGTTGGCTGACCTGAACACCATACCAAAGTTTACGTGCGACATCAACGGCCAAAACAAGAAGACCTGCTTGGGCCTGAGTGGTTGTGATGTGGCCACGACAACAACCACCCAGACAAACAAGAAGACCCGGCGGCCAGAGAAGTACATTATGTAAATATAAGAGTCCACCCAGGTTTTTCGATGGAGCAGTCTCATCTCCTCCCTGTTGGAAAGGAGAAGGAAGAGAATCTGAGTCAGGGATATCAACATGGACAGGAACTGAGGACAGCTCATTGTCTATGTAAATTTATCTGCATCATGTCACGGAGACAACCTCACAATTTTTCCATCCAGATATTTCAGGACAGAATAAAAGAGTGCAGATTTTGTGTGAAAATTCTCGCCATTATACATGTTTTTTCTAACTCTGTCAGGTTGTCAAGCTCAAAACTGATGACAGAGAATGAAAATAAAATTCCTAAAATCAAATAAAATAATTTAAATTTTATAACCATCTTCTTTCACATAAAATTATTATAACTGAAAACTATTTAGGCGTGTTTGGGATTTTGGCTTTGGCAAATATGAAATATGGCCATTTTTATAAATCCAGCTCTGGCAGAATTTCACTTCATAAATCCAGCTGCCTGTTAGAGCCATAAATAAAATATATAATGGCTCCAGCTACGGCAAATGTGGAATTCAGCCATTTTTGTAAATCTGTCTCCGTCTGAATTTTAAAAATTTGAATCCGGTAAAGCCCTAAAAATTTTGCATTAAAACTTAGGGCATAACATTAGTTTTTAAAGGCATTGAAATGGATTATTGATTTCATTACTATCCAAAACAACAGATTTCATGACAGGACAATCACCTGGTAAAGTATTGACCAATAATCTTAATGTCGACTGTTTGAAGAAAAAAAAAAGCAACCAAGAAATAATTTTTTAACAGAAAACATTAAACATATTTATAGAATTCAATAATTGACATAAACAAACTAGAATTTTTTAATACGTATGATTAAATTTTTATATAGGATTGTTTTACTTTGGCCAAGATGGTTTTCAATTGGCCATTTGTGAGAAAGAAATGCTTTTTTTTTTTTAATTTGCAGACAAAAATGTGCATTAAAATAGATAAGAGAAAAATAAGTTAGAGAGAAGTTCATAGGAAAGTACAGCATAATTTTGTGAACAAGGACTCAAAGTTACTGGATTATATGTGGAACATCGAGGGAACATGGTAGAGGGAACATGGTAGAGGGAACATGGTAGAGGCGTCAGAACTTAAAAGCATCAATGACCCCAATAGATCTAACTCCTCACTTTAAAAGGTCATATTTTTTTCCTGTTCAACATTCCCCCCCCCCCCTATATTCTACACAAAAACATAACTAACTGTATGGTTCATGAACTCATATGCCTACTGTATTTGTCTTTATTTCAAAACATATTATGCTTGTACTATGTAAACATTGTCTACACAAATGTACAATCTAGGCAAGAACATGAAGGACCAAAGTTGAAAATAAACCCAAACATATTATGGAATTAACATTCCTGTGTTGTTTCCGAAATATTTCCAAAGGCTGGGATCATGCAAATGCCATTATTGATTTGGTATAAATAATGTTTATTTTAATTCCAATAACACAGTGTTATTATTAATCCCCACAATGAATTTATTAAGGAGTCAAGTTATTTCTTCATATGTGTTTAGAATTAACATTGTAGCGATACAAGTCTTCTAAATATTACGTTCTGCTACCTGAATTCTGCCAATAGACACCCAGGCATCCATTAAACTATTGATCATCCTGGTCGACCGGTAGGTTATGGCGAAGTTGATAATGCGGTAATACAAGACCGCCAGGTACAGTTGCCTGGGCCGCAGGGACAGCGAGGACAACAGGTACCAGATGAGCCATGGGAATAGTAGCATTTGGGTCCCGGTGTCATAGAACAGGTTGATATACGAGTGGCAGCATCCCTGGTAGACAAGTTGGCGGTGCTCCTGCCTGGTATTACACATGAATGGAATCATTCCTAGTACTCATCTATAATCAAAGCCGGGGGGGGGGGGGGAGCCGGGTTGGGCGGACTCTGATCAAAAGCGCTAAGCCTTTTCTGATGAGGTCAATTTGACAGTTGTTTTCAGTTACAGTTAGAGAGAATCAATGCCACAATATAATAAAACATGTAGGCAAAAAAAAGGGATGCAAAGGCAAGACGTGGAGTGCATGCATACATTCAGAATGTTGTTGTACATTAGTAAGTTTCACCGTCAAGCCCTCCTAAAAGTCATATACTTTGATACAAGCTCACTATCATTATATATTAGTGGTGGAGATTTATTGCAGAAATTCCCTCATATCACAGCTTGATCAAACAGTTTTAAAGGTAAATTTAAATAAAAGCATTATGACACAAAAAGAACATACATTATTTGGCATTATTCCTTCAATCCTATTTCCCATTACATCTAGCAGATCTTTCATTAATTTTGGAAGTGGTTGTGTTGACTTACCAAAAACTAAACCAGTGGTTCTTAACCTTGTTGGAGGAACACAACCCAACCAGTTTCATATCCGCGTTCACAGAATCCTTCTTAATAGTAAAAAGAAAATATGAATCAGCAAATCACCAAAACTCTAATACTGACTCACAGAACACCTGGGGTTCGATCGAAACCAGGTTAAGAACCACTGCACTAAGCATATAATGAAGACTCACAACATAGACATTTGTCTTCAAGAGTGAAGAACTTATGTAAACGCAAGCATTAGGCAAGCAAAAACTATTGTTTCTAAAAAAGGGGAAGGGTGGGGGTAAGAAAAGAAAAGAAAAACTGGCCATATCATATCTGGGACCAAAATTTTTTGTTTCTCTAATGCTGTTGGGTACCATTTCTAGCCATTTAAATAAAAGCAACTAAATATGTCAGTTCGACAAAAGTCAAAGATATATAATTTCACTTCTCATAGAGTTTCATTTCTCATTTCAAATGTAATTTTTGTTACTCCTTCAGTGCCGCCCCGGGTGACACCATTAGAGGGGTGACACCAAGTCTAAAATTTTACTGTGTTGATTTTATGTCAAAAAAAAGAAGACATATTTTCTTCATCTAGAAAGGAATACGATGAAATTACGTTAAAAGCAAAAAGAAATTATTAAAAAATGTCAGTTCACTTGCGATTAATAAAACAGTCCCAAAACAGAAACTAAGTAATACAAGTTATGGGAGGAAAAAAAAACAGCCGCACCAGAGCTTCAAAACGCTGTACATAAATGAAGCAGAGTGTTTTGTTTTTAAAGATACCAAGCAAACTGAGCTTAGAAGTATTGACAACGAGGACGAATCCCACTCCCTCTTCCCTCCACCACAGAGGGGTGGGGGCGTAATATGATTCTTCAAATTTTTTTTTTAAAAAGGGTTTTTGTTGTTGTTATTTTTAGAGGAAATTTATGAATTTAATGTCTTTGAGTTAATTTTTTTTTAAAATATTTGTTAAAGGCGTGCAAGCATAGATATGCATGTTTATATATAGGTAGTATGGTTCGTAGGTCCCATCCCCATCAATGTTCCCTTTAAGTTTTGAGTTACAGGGCAGAAAATTTCAATAGGTAAAAAATTAGAATTTCTGCGCCTTTGTCATGAAAGTTAGTAGCGACTTTATTTCTTATTCTACCTGGAACTCAGTCACATCCTTTGTTAAAATTCAATTAAAAAAACAAGTATAAATGTCCAGAATCTATCTTACATCTCTCACACACTGCAAACAGGCTTCAGCAACATCATTCAATTCATTTCTCTAACGATTATACAAGAAAAATATCAAACACCCCCTTTAAAATAATAAAAATATTTGACATTGGTTACTAGCCTAGGAGCAGAAAAAAGATTTTAATATCACTCGCCGACAACTTACAAAAAAGACTTTGATGTCACTTACAAAAAAGACTTTGATGTCACGAACAAGCTGGTGTGATATTTTAATAGAACAGTGTGGTGAAAGGAGAGTTAAAATAACAACCCAGTTTGCCCTGGACACCCAGAGCAGGATTTTTTTTAGATGACACTGAAGTCAGATGGCTTTCACGCCACTTTGCTTTACAAGCATTTTTGAAAATTTCTTACAAGACCTGTGAAGAGCAGGAACGTTTGTATTATGACCAACTCAATAAATATTGTTTAAAGGATCTCAGAGACCCACAGTTTCGGACTGTTCCTTAGTGCCATTCATGCAGTATTTGGAAACTTGCCAAATTAAGCAAGCTGTTACAAAGAAAAATCTAATGATTAGGAAGGCATACCAGTTTGTAAAAAGAAGGATCAATATCCTAAGAGTAAGAGGACATCACCTTGGTGAAAATGTTCATTGGTCTGCAGAGGTTGCTAAAAATGTATTCATGCTGAAAGGATGAAAACACAAATACAGTCCTCAAATTTTTTGAATGTCTGAGTTGGCGCGTGGACTCTCGATTTCTTGAAAGCGACTTGATACTTTAGTGGATATTTGAGTTGTAAGCGTTAGTCGACACGTCAAATTTTAATTTTGAACAAACAAAACTGTGTGCCCTGTTTATAAATACAAAGTATTCTTAAAAGCTATGAAGACATTGTGGAGAAATTTATGGATCACTGTCGTAATTTAAGATTAGTGCTCGAAGCTAAAATAACATGTGGGTTGATTTAGACTCTCGACGAGGTGATTCAGTTTGTCATGACTGAAGAATAATTCAGCGACAGTGCCATCCTGTTGGATATTTGTGCTACATTTATTGCATCGAGCGCTCATTGCGAACGTGGATTTAGCCTAATGAATTCTAGAAATGTATAATCTAGATTTCTAGAAATATGTTGTAAGAGTTACATTTAGAGTTGCTTATGAGGATTAAATCTTGTCAGAATGATGGACATCATATCAATGATCAACCTTGACAAAGTCTATAAAATATGGATCCTGTTGACAGACAGACACCAGTGTGTCCCAGAATAGATTAGCGGCACACGAGTTTTTAAAAATTATTATTTAGCACAACAACCGTCAAACCTTAGAGTTTAGAGAGAACATTGATCCCCACTTAGCTGTTCTGTGCTTACGAACGCGGGTCCATAAAGAATAATATTACTATTTATTACTCATTATTCTGTTGTTTTTTTTTTAAATTGTTGTTTTCTATATTTGAAATACTTTGTATGACATTAACTGCTTTTACGTTTTGGATGCTTGGTGGAAAGAATACGCTTTGTTTTGTCGTAGGGCGAGGAAGATGCTTAGGAGTTAGTCTGGACATTTACGCTAATTAGGTTACTTACACAGTCTGGACATTTACGCTAATTAGGTTACTTACACAGTCTGGACATTTACGCTAATTAGGTTACTTACACATCTCTCTTTCTATCTCTCTCTCTACTGTTTTATCGTGTTTTTTTTTAAATAAAACTTTTTTTTCATGTGATAAGGAATTGTTTTCTATTTTAAACGTAATTCAATAGAAGGGAGCGAGAGATGCTGACCTCAACGGGTGAAAAAAAAACCAAGAAAAATATTTATTTTCCCTTTATTTGGCACTGGAAGACTGGGAGGAGTTCTATGGATTATGAGCCGCGCATAAATGACGTCGCGTGCCTAGGGGGGAGGATGTCAGGCATCTGTGACGATGTGTGACGAGAGAGAGGGAATTGTTAAAAAAAAAATGAAATCACCTCAAAATGCGCATTTATAAATAAAAGTTCCATTTAAATATTTGATTGTTTACAATTTAGTTAATGACGTTTTGTATGACTTTGCGCGTGTTACGATATTAGAGTGTAGACTAAATCTAAATTTATTTGACAAACATTAATTTGCCACATGATAATTTTCATTTAAAAGATACGGAGTATTTTTTAAAATTTTATTGGGAGAGGGTCGTCAAAGCTTTGGGACGTCATATCGGAAAAAAGGGGTGGGGCGGTCTAAGTTTTTGTGACAAAGTATGATGCGGGG
>MUZC01000445.1:12294-25866 GCA_002072015.1 Radix auricularia | reverse complement strand
TCCACCAAAAATCTATAGTTTAGAGTAAGTGCACTTAAGTTTGATACTAAGTTTAATAAGATAAAACAGATTTAGGTATTAGTTTTATCCTCTTTCATATCAATGATATTCTAACGTGTTAGTTGGCTTAAATATTTATTACAGTACTTTGAATATCATTGAAAATTAATAATTAGATGTGTATCACATTTAATGAGAAGTTTATAAATTGACATGAATTGTTAGGTAATATAAACACAGTGCTGGCCAACTGTTTTGGGGCTGCGAGCCCAACATTTGACCAAAAACCACTTTTTTATAGAAAAGTTCCAAGCACCGCACTTAAACCAGAAAAAAACATGAAGAGATTCAAAGATTAAAAAAAAATTATTTTTCCTGATAAAAATAAAAGATTGATTTTGCATACTTAATGGCATTTTTCTTGTATACTAGATAATTGGTCAAACCTTGGCTCATACTTCATGGTGTAACACATGCAGCACTCAGGTGATCTGTCAGACTGTTTCTTGTGCTACAACTTGATTTTTTCAAAGCTTAGAACAGCTGTTCACATGCATAAGTATAAGATGATCCAAAGTAAAAATGACCTGTTTTTATTTGATCCCCATAAGACAGCGGTTTACCATGTTTTGCTAGGCACAGTGAGATGGGAAAACTGGCCTTTGTTAGATGGGTTTTTGTTAGAAAGATCAATAGGGATTAGTTCAACAAGCATTAAAAAAAACCTCACTGCCAACATGACGTGAATGTCTGATGATATCTTTTATAATGGCAACAAAAACTGTATCTATAAAATGTGATATACCACTGACATCATGTACATCAAGACGATTTACCAAATGACATTTTTTTAAGTTTCATTTCAGCCTATAGAAGAACAAAATACAACTGGGATTTGTTCTTTGGTGTGTGATGTACCCATTATGAAGATACTTAGTTAAATGTAGATACTTTGAAATAAATAAAAATCAAGTCCAATAAATCTCATTACAAAAGCAGAAGTTAGCTCAGGGCCCCACATAAATTGAGAGGGGTGAAGTCTAGCATTGGGGTGTTATGTGATATTCAATAAGTTTTATTATGTACCCACATCATAGACCAACAGTATTACAACTTTTAATGTACCAACATCATAGACCAACAGTATTACAACTTTTAATGTAACCACATCATAGACCAACAGTATTACACCTTTTAATGTAACCACATCATAGACCAACAGTATTACAACTTTTAATGTACCAACATCATAGACCAACAGTATTACAACTTTTAATGTAACCCCATCATAGACCAACAGTATTACAACTTTTAATGTACCCACATCATAGACCAACAGTATTACAACGTTTAATGTACCCACATCATAGACCAACAGCATTACAACTTTTAATGTAACCACATCATAGACCAACAGTATTACAACTTTTAATGTACCAACATCATAGACCAACAGTATTACAACTTTTAATGTACCCACATCATAGACCATCAGTATAACAACTTTTAACACCCACCGTACACATACAAAAAAATTAATAACTAACAACAATTTAAAAACAGGACAAATCTTGCTGATCACACCATAGATGTGTGGTCAACTTTTAATGAATTCACCTACTTCTACAATCAATTTACTGAAAGCCTATAAAAAGCCACTTCAGTCAGATTTGAAAACAAACATTGGGTTAAATACTTGTTCACAATACAAGAGAGTGATACTTGACTACACTAACAACCAATGTTCCCTCTAAGGTTTATTGGTCCTTGTGCAAAGTAAAATAAAACTCATGTGCAAAGTTGCACATATGCATTTTGTGTACAATATTTTTAAAAATTTACTGTGTGGTAATTCTAAACGTCTGCACGGCGTAGGTGAAATATCTGCGAGGCCATGCAGCTTAAGGGGAACATGGCAGCGACTACACCACTAGGGGAACATGGCAGCAACTACACCACTAGGGGAACATGTCAGCAACTACACCACTACATCATATCTATAAAAAACTGAACACACCAACTACCTCGATTCTTTTTGTGGTTACTATCATGTGTGCCACCATTTCAGCTGACAACAAGCCCCGGACGGCAATACCTATGTTGACATAGTGCAGCATCGGAAGGAGCAGGTAAAGGTAGGAGGACCTCAACGGCTGTAAGTAACAGGCCACTAGCAGGACAATGATGGGGTAGATCAGGACTCGCCTGCCAGTGTCCAGGCACATGAAAATGTTGGAGTGGCAGTAGCCTTGGTGGATCAGCTGCTTGTACTCCTGCCTGGTTGTTGATACAAAGAGTCAAGATCAAGGCTGTCAGCCTGGCAATGGTGTATGGTATAGCACGTCATGTCAAGTCAGAGAATGTGTCATTGTATGTCAGGGATCATATGTTATTACTGAAAGACATTACAAATGACCTACAATCGTTTAATTTTCAAATTGGTTCATAATTTTTGTTAGATGCTTTGAAGCTCATTTAAATAAAATACTGTTGATCCACAGTATAAAAATTTGTATAAAATATATTTCCTATGCCATGTTTTCTCTGTGGTATATATATTTCCTATGCCATGTTTTCTCTGTGGTATAGATATTTCCTCTCCATCTTTGGATACATGTTGAGATGCTCCTGAACTGTCCATACTATGAATTACAATATGGTATTTGTTGTACTCATGGAAAACATGCATTTTACATGGTTAAAGCAAGCTCCCATGTTAAATAAAGAGAAATAAAAAGGCCAGCTACAACAAGGCTTCATCACAAACAAAGCACATTAGTGGAACAAAGCTATAACAATAAAGAAACATTTGAGAGCAACAAAAAAAAGATCAAATTTGAGGTTTTACATTTTTTACTCTCAATAGAGTGTGATACTTTTCTGAAACCATCACTACAGCTGAACTGGTTGTAAGAGAAGCCTGCTAGCCGGGCCACATTACAGGCAGTTAGACTAAAACATTTAACTGGTGAAGATTTCACTAGCTCTCTGTGTTACAGGGAGACTCATAGTAATATTTGTGAAAACTGAGCCACATTACAGGCAGTTAGACTAAAACATTTAACTGGTGAAGATTTCACTAGCTCTCCGTGTTACAGGGAGACTCATAGTAATATTTGTGAAAACTGAGCCACATTACGGGCAGTTAGACTAAAACATTTAACTGGTGAAGATTTCACTAGCTCTCCGTGTTACAGAGAGACTCATAGTAATATTTGTGAGAAATGAGCAGAAAAAATATTTCAACAAGGCAACTGTTAATATTCAGGATATCTTATTTAAATAAGATGTGTACAAATAAATCAATCGCTAAAGTAAAACTACAAACCATTCATGGTCAGGCTCAGTTATTTTAAAATGTCAAAATTATTTTTTTTTCAATTATTACAAAAGAAAAACTTTGCTTGAGGTACTAAGCTGTTAAAAATCCATTCCACTCACAGTAGGTGAACTATTGGTCTTAAATGATGTAATCACACAGGACAGCTGTACAAATATATATTTAAGTACATAGTTATTTTGGGATTTATTTAGGCCGATTTCTTATGTTGATGACATGAGAGATGAATACATATTTCAAGTTCCCACAGGAGTAATTTTGCCTTGCCACACAAAATCAAAAAGAAATACAAGTTAATTCTAAGATGTTTCAAAAGAGCCTGCTTAAGTCAAATTCAAACTATTTCTATTTGTTGAAATAGAGTCATTCAAATAATTCTGTTTTTAAGCAGTAAATTACACCATACCCTTAACATGATATAACTTTTTAATTAAATACATTTTAATTCACTGCAACATTTGTGGTGTTTATTAAAGTAAATATCTCCCCAATAACTCGGTTACAATTACTTCCCTTTGTGTGTAACTTATTCCCCCTTGGATGCAAAAGATTTGTTTCATCTGACAACATAATTTGTTTTATTTCACCAAAATGAAATCTCCATAACATTTGGCATTCAAGAAACTGAAACACAAACTGATAACAATATTTCATTTGAAGCTAAATACTGTATGTAAAGTAAGGGAATAAACAAACACAAAATATTAAATGGAAATCTGTGAGTGAAATAGATAAACTGGTATGATTCAAACATTTGTAAGACTCTGAAAACAAGGTAGCAAGTTCCATTTCACTAGATAAACCCTGATTGTTTCCTTACATTGACAGTACTTGTTATTTATGGTAATCATGAGTGGTGCATAGGAATAAAAACAAAAACTGTTTGAACACTTGGAAGAGGAAGGAGTTGATTTCAATAACTATTATAGAACAGGAATTCATACAAATAAATCACTATGTAATAATTTTGTACAATTATTATATTATTCAGTTGGTTAGTTTAATTTCTTTAACTTCTATAATTTAAAATGATTTTAATGTTGTTTTTTTTTGTTTTTTTTTAAAACAAATATTTGTTTTGTTCTTTTGTAACAAGTTTTTGCTTTTAGCCCAAGTCTCTAAGACAGTACACATGTAATATGAACTATTAACTTATTAACAGTTAGTGAAGGACAGAGTGTTTTCAGGAAGGAGTTAGGAAATTTTTGACATCATTTATCAGCAGCCGGCCTAAATTTCTGTGGATATTTGCAGTGCCAGATTAGCCCAAAGGCTGATTAGGGGCCCCACGGTTTAAGAGGCCCCAAGGTTTTAGATGTCATGGGACTTTAGGGGCCCCAAAGAAAAGCTTCAGATATACTCAGCCTAGAGCTCCCAGATGTGTAAGTACAGCCCTTGACATTTGTATGCTTACGGGTGTAAAAAATGTCAAAGTTTGAGTGACTTTCTTTATGCATGGCCCCTTATGCCATCATGTACTCTAAACATTTTTGTCATTCATCAACTACACAAAATGTCAAACTACCTCGATCCTTTTTGTGGTCACTACCATATCCGCCACCATGTTGACCGACTTTAAGCCCCGCACTGCTATAGCAATGTTGACGTAGTGGAGCATTGGAAGGAGCAGGTACAGGTATGCGGAGCGCAGGGGCTGCCGCCACCATGCCACTAGCAGGAAAAGTATGGGGTAGATCAGCATACGTCTGCCGGTGTCCATAAACAAGAATATGTTGGAATGGCAGTAGCCTTGGTGGACCAGTTGCTTGTACTCCTGCCTGGTTGTGTGACACAATGATTCATGGTCAAGGTGGTCAGTATTTCAGTCAGTCTTTCAGTTAGTGTGTTGGCCAACATGGCAGTCAGTCTGGCTTCTAATGTCAGCTAAAAAAACAATTTTTCTTTAGAAGACCTAATAAATATTTCAATGATTGTTTTAAAAATCATATTGTATTCTTTAATTTGTTTTCTCCATTATTTCAACGTCATGCTGCAGTTTCCAATGGTCATAGTGCTGGCCAACCCAGACTTGTTACACTGATATAATTAAAGCATATAATTTAATGTACCGTACAATACCTGAAAACATACATCCCCAAATAGCTAGTGCAAGCTGCTATGTTAACTTCACAGGAGCATAAGACTAGCTTCAACATGCCTCAAGACACACAAAGACAAATTAGTGGAGCAAAAGCTTTATGAGTGTAACATTCAAGCAGTCACATATTATCTGATTCAAAGCCATACATTTGATTCCAATACATTTCATTTCATTAGTAAAATACAAATGAAATGGCTTGGGGAGAGGCTATGTGATGATACAATTAAAGTTAATGTCAACAACCAAAGATAACTAGCTGGCTATTTGCTTTGAGGTTAGGTATACTGTCAAGGCAAATTCTACTCAAAATAAAAACAAAATATTATTTCTAGATGTAGGAAAAGCAAAAAACCCATCACATTCATTGAGTGTTCCAAAAACGTATTATTTATGCATTCATTCTGTTTCCAAAACCTATTGGATGATGCCCCCCTTAACCAGTGGTTCCAAAAACAAAATTAAAAAACCCAACTATTTGATAATACACCCCAAAACCAGTATTACCAAAACCTATTGGGATTATAGACCCCTTTAACCTAGTGTTCCAAAAATCTTACGCTGATGAACTCTCAAGTCTTAAACTTGTTTGATAATGCACCAATAAGGCATGTATAGAAGAAAATATATATTCATCTAACTATTAATCATAATTATCAATTTGTTAATTATTAATAATTACTAATTTGTACCTCTAGCTCTTGATTGTGAAAGTTTAATTTGAGAATATCTTTGCTGTGTCACGTGAACACATGAATATTTAAATGTATACAATCGAAACCGCTTAAGTCGACGGCGTTGGGGTATGAAAAATGGCATCGACATAACCGATGATCGAGTTAAAGCGAAAACCAATATGGCGGCAAAATATTAACATGCGCTTGAAATTTCTTTATGTACATGTTGTGCGTTAATTAGTGATGGGACGATTAATCAGAATCGTATCGGAATATCGGGACCCTATTTCTTCACTCTTTCTTAAGGTTGTTAAGACCGTTCGTTTTTAAAGACCGTTCGTTTTTAAAGACCGTTTAAGTTTAAATATAACGCCGATTTGCGGTGATTCCCAGATTGAGCGATACTGTGCCTTCGAAGCCACTTGCTTGATTTTCCTTACAAGCTACACAAATAAGTAACCTACACATCCCCTCATTGTCCCCGAACCATTCTCGTCCTAATCATCTTCTTTGGGTCCATCCCCTCAGCTTACAATGGACTCAGAATGGTCTATCGTGACCTATATATGACTCATGACAAAGCGAACTGTTCTCTATATAAACGTACACAAATAAATTAGGTACTCCTTTTGAACCTTCAACTTTGACATATTTTAATTAATTCTAACCAATAGTTAAATGGCTTTTGCACACGGCCACTTCTTATGAATGAAACAATGTGAACAAACCAGTAGTACAGTACATGTAATGGTCAAAATGAGGTTGAAGGATGAATGGTTGCCAATGACAACAAGTCTGCACACGGTACATTTTATTATTCCATACGATCCCCTCAGCTTACAATGGACTTAGAATTCCTTCGGTAACTTGATGCTAATAGGACTAACCAACAACAATGGTGTGGGAGATTGAGAGTGGGGGTGGGTAAACTGTCTGTAGTCTGTTATATTTTATACTGTATTTTAAAATCTGGGGAGCCTTGTTTACAGTAAGCAGCCTATGATTTTGGTATCGTCCCATCACTAGCGTTAATAAATGATAATGTTCATGCACGTGTTTTTGGAGTTTTTTTTAACACAACAGCATTGCCGTTATTTGTTTGATGAAGCTATCGGCATGCTATATCCCTTGGTTATAAAAAAATCATAGCTAACATTTTCAAAAGCTGGCGATTGGTCATGGGGATCGAGATAACCAATGTTAAGTGGCAAATTTGACCCTTTTTTTGTGCTCGTGTTATGAGGTTTCGGCGACTTAAAAAAATCGAATTAAAACGACGAGAAAATGCTAAGACAAAGAGAGAATTTGGCGGTTCCAATAAAAAACGTCGACATAATAGGGTGGTCGAGCTAACCGAGCTCGAGGTAAGTGGGTTCCACTGTAATAGCATTAGTGAGAGACTGAGTGTAAGTTAATTTCTTGGATCACATCTCAAATAAATTTAGAAATAAAATTCTTTAAAAAAATAATTTTAAGATGACCATAATTGACCTTTGACAACATGTGATCCAATGAACTTCGACCCTTGAAGTTAACCTTTATGCATGAAATGACACGAGAAGGAAACCCCAACAGATCATGAAGAGAGGTGGATAAAAATGATGAGCATGTCTATGTGACATGAAATAAAGGCTGTAAAACATTTCAGATGATGATGCTGGTCCTTTCGTTGAGTTCAGTTATTCTAGGAAAACATTTCACAACGGGTTTTGTCTAGCATGTCAAATTGAGTTCAGTTATTCTAGGAAAACATTTCACAAAGGGTTTTGTCTAGCATGTCAAATTGAGTTCAGTTATTCTAGGAAAACATTTCACAACAGGTTTTGTCTAGCATGTCAAATTGAGTTCAGTTATTCTAGGAAAACATTTCAGAACGGGTTTTGTCTAGCATGTCAAATTGAGTTCAGTTATTCTAGGAAAACATTTCAGAACGGGTTTTGTCTAGCATGTCAAATTGAGTTCAGTTATTCTAGGAAAACATTTCAGAACGGGTTTTGTCTAGCATGTCAAATTGAGTTCAGTTATTGTAAGAAAACATTTCAGAACAGGTTTTGTCTAGCATGTCAAATTTTCCAAAAGTACCATTCCTTGAGCTTGCCAAAAAAAGATTCAGGATAGAAATACCCAAAGCTTGGCTCTAATTTCTAATGCCATAAAAAATATCACTGGCATTCTTAGGACAATTTTCACAAACTAAACTATTGTATATTTCTGAAATTGTCACATCTACTTTTCTGGTATTCTGAAAATACTGTTTGCAAAACAGCAGATTAAATACAAGGGAACATAAAAAGAAATATCTTAGGTTATTCCACTTTTGTTTTTTGCTTAAAAGAAAATAAATTCTTCCATGGGCTATAAGCCTGACATATGACAGAAAGTGCAGCAAATACGAGGTGGCAGTAAATGGTGGAAGAACCCATACATTGCTCAACCAAATAATTGGAATAATGAGCCAGCAAACTTGGATCATGTTCATTTTTAACACAACCCCGCAACACTTGTGATTCTCCCTCCTCATTGTCCCAAAGCATCATGTAAAACTTGAATGATTTTAAATGATCACTTATGCAGTGTGCAGTCTATTCCTCAAAACCTCGTACATCTCATTTCTCAGCACTATAGGCAGTATGACATCTCAGGAAATCAACTACATAAACAATCTGCTGCAACACAACAACTGAGAGTGGGTAATATAAAGAACAAGCCATGGTGAGATCATTTCATCTTTATTAGTAGGAATCAGCAAACATTAAAGTTTACGTGTGCAAAATTCTAATGTCTCATTTTTTCAGCGTACACGATGACAGATAAGTTTACAATTTGAGAAGCAGCTTTTAATATTTATAATCATTGTTTTGAGCTAGGACAAGCAAACGAAAATTATTGTATCTTATCTTAGATATACAGACGCTCCTTCTATGCAGAAGATAATTGCGTCCACAGACCATGAGAGATGATCTGTTGGCAAGTGATGCAGCGGTCACAGGCCACGGCTATAGGGGTTCCACGCATTACCCCAGCCGCCTAACTATTGTCTAGTTAGGTACCCATTCGGAGCTGGGTGACTCTGGGACTCCTCAGGCCGCGAGAACAAATCCTCACCTTCGTGTGGATTCGAACCCGTGACCATCGGTATGATAGTCCAGAGCGCTACCTCTCGACCACCACGTCCCACCGTGTCCCAAGTCCAAATTTAGATTAATTCATGATTAATTCAAGATATCTTGAGAGATTATTATTGGCTATAAAGGATGTCACATCAAAGTAATTTTGATTATTTTGACTTGACTTAAATTGAGAGATAAGAAAAATTAGCAGGTCAGAGGGATAAAGGCAATGACTAATAATTTGCTAGAAAGCATATAAAGCATATCTATTGGCTGTCTACTAAATTGACTTATGAGAAAAATTAATGAAGATGTCATGTGTGTTGTTGGAGTGAGTCAAAGTTTAAGATAAGAAGATAAACTAGAGATTTACACTTGGTCATAAGAATAAATCCTCTGACCAAAGAGAGTTACAGATGATACAGGGGACACTGCGAGCAAGTTTTACGAGGGGAAAAAATGAGCAGATTCAATTCACTTATATCTTCTTATCTGTTACAGACACTCCTTCGATACAGAAGATTATATATCACACCCACATCACATTGTTTAGACTTACCCCAATTCAATTAAGTGCCTTCTGCAAATTTATCTTAAATTACATAGGAGGTCTACAAATATTTTGTGTTGTTGTTGTTCATTAACATAGTCCAGTGCTTAGGTCAACAAATACATACAAGCACTCAACTTTACAGGTTCAATCAGCAACAACCAATTAGACACACACACAAAAAAGGTCTATATATTGCATGAGTCTATCAAAGATAAAAATTTCTAACCTCCACTCGTTTGGCAACCACCTTCATTTCTGCGATATACTGGACAGAGAACGGGATGAAAATAGTGAGGGGGATCTTCATGGCTTGGAACAGGCCAAAGGTGATAAAGACCAGCTGTGTTGTCATGACCGTGTCGGTCAGCAGCTTCAGGGTGGTGAAGGTCAGCATCATGGTCAGGCTAACGGTCATAAAGAAGGGCACAAAAAATACGCCCTGCAGGCATCGGGCAAAACGTAGATGGACAACCTCGTTGCTGAAAATCAAAATCATCCATGATATCTCCATGCGCCACATGTACTAATGACAGCTAATTGATTTTCCAGTTTTGGTAGCCAGCAAATAGTCTTTCTTTTCTATCATGAACTTTTGTTTTAGGACATGCACTTTGATGAGTAATATTCTAAATTATTAAAATGTCAACAGTAAAGGCTAGTGGAGCTATTTCTCTAGTATTTAATTGTGAAATGTATTCATTAAAATGTTTTAGGATTTGTTAAGCCCTGTCATCTAGTTCAGTACCTGCCAATGGCTTACTATACTTTATTCCTGCTACAATGACATTTCTTTCATTGAAAAGGTTTGGTCCTGCCTACTTATATGTTTTGTTTTCAAGCTAGATACTCCAGAGTGTACACCAGTGATGGGCAAACTATTCAGGGCAAGGGGCCGCATCAGTGGGTCTTGGACAGTCCAAGGGTCATTTCAAAAAATAATTAAGCCTCATTTCAAGCATTAAGATGTTGGCTTTAAAATAAATAAATTGTTATTTTTCCCAAAGGCATCTACAGGCAATATAAAGCCCCTTAAAGGACCACATGTGGCCCGCAGGCCGCAGTTTGCCCACCCGTGGTTTACAACATTCATGGAAAGTACCATATTTACTCGCATATAAGCCTACATCACATGTAGTCGATCCCCTAAAACTGCTTTGAAATGGCCAGTTTTTGCAAAATCCCGCATATAAGCTGACCATACAATTGTCTAATTTTACTCAATATATTTGGTCCTTAGAAATTTGTTACTTTAAAGATGTAAAATGTTACTTTTCTGTTACATACCAGTTTGTTTACATTTTGGAATGACACAAAAACTTGTTCTGCTCTTTCCACATTGTTTGCTATAATAATATCTGAACCTCCGCTCATAATTGTTCACAGCTGATGATTAACAAAATATATATTTAGAAAAAAATTATACATTTTAGTATCTGTCCTTGAGTCCATTTTGATATAAGCGCATATAAGCCGACCCCCTGATTTGAGTATTGTTTTTTATAGTTCTAAACTCAGCTTATATGCGAGTGAATACGATATGTATTCTCATCAATGCAATCATTTAGGTGGTGCTAGCTTCATTTAGTCCAGTGATCAACCAAATTACTCTAGCCATTAATGCAACAGTTAATATGGTTCTAAAAATTCTTGATAATTGGGCTCTTCTATCACATTTTTTAAAAACTATAATTTTTTCTCAAGTCTACACAAAGATTAATGAAAATAATTTGCGTACTTAGAAAAAAAAAGTTTGCAATTTACCCTGACAGCTTCTATGTACCTTCGATTTCTCTTAATTTTCAGCTAAAACGATGATTTGGATAATCTGAATTCATCCTAATTATTAATTTTAAAATATTATTACAACTAGGTTATTAAATTAACAATGTTAGTACAACTAAGTTGTTAACTTAACAATGTTAGTACAATTAAGTTCTAAACAACGAAGAGAAAATTATTTTATTTTAAACTGTTTCACCAAAGATTTCCTGTTAATAACATATGAAATTGTTGCAGAGTTACGTAAAAAAAAAAAAAAACTACAACAACAAAGTCATGAGGCTAATTCACAGACATTTCTAAGTCAGGTTGTTACAAATAACATGGTAAGTCAAAAATAAGCATTGTGAATCTATCAAGGAGACAAACAATTATTCTCCCATGTTGTGTAAGGTAATGTCAATAGATTGTTAAAACTAACACTGTAAGATGGTGCCAACTGTTTTAAATCCTATGTCGTTTAAACTGGCATTAATTTCAGTTGGAGCTGGTAAACATTTGAATGATATCAAGTAAGGAAATAGTTCCCAGTTCTCTCCCACTCTCTCTCAGTCTAGCTTGTGTTATGTGTTGTTATGTGTTTACAGATTATTTCAACTTGCCATGTTGAATGTTTGATATATTATACATGTTTAATTTTCTAAGGTAATTTTAAGAACAACATTATGTTGAAATTTTTGTTTTGTTGTTTTGATATTATTTCAAAACTAAAAAATTCCCATGCATGTTAAACATGCTGGTTTTCTTTTATCTTCATGCAAGCACAAATGTACACAACAAGAGGGATCAAAGTCCAAGTTGTCTAATGCTCACTCTAACTGGATATCTAGCTACGTTCTGACACCAATGCAATAAAAATGATTGATTGCTTGTTAAAATTTTAGTGTTTATCAAGTAAATGAACCCATTTCAGCAGTGAGATATACCAAATTTATGGCCTGGGATTTAAGTGAAGAAATTTAACAACAATACACCAACTGGAATCTAGTGTTGGCCTTTAACAACTGTACACAAACAGTGGAATAACAAGGTTTAAGTTGAGAGTTTAAGTAGAAGTTCACAAATCTGTTTAAAAAGTTATGTTTTTATTAATTAAAAAAGACACCATTTAATTACAATGTATTCCTGAACCCCTACTTGCTATGCCACTGCACACAGATAAAGAGAGAGTACACAGGCAAATTACATAGGAGTAAACCATAGAAAAGTCAAATAACAAGAAAAAGCAAATTAAGATTACAAGTTACTACATGCAAGCAACCACAGAAATTTAAAATAGTCTTAATTTTGTAAAGATAAACACTTCTTCGTAAGATGTTCTCTAATTTCTAATATAGGGAAACACTGATGTGGAAGCAAATAAATGCCTTTTAAGGGGTGGTGGAGACATGAACTAATCAGTAATCAATAATTAGAGTTTTAATAAGGTTTATTAAAAAATGAAAAGAAAGAAATGTAGTACTAAATACTAAATATTACTCTACATTTCTTCATCATCATTTCTTGTGGGGATATGCCACACCCTTAGTATATAATTGAGAACAGGATGATAAGAGATTATATATATATGCTGAAATTATGTTCATTATTTTTATTGAATTTTTGTTCACTAAAATAAAAATATTTTAAAATATAACGCTCACAATGTGTGTCACTTTATCAGGAGGTACACTAAGAATAATTGCTAACACAAATATGTCAGATTGGATGCCAAAAGTAGGATTGATTTTAAAAAATAAATAACAAAAACATTAATGAATAGTATTGGCATGATGAAATAATTCATGTAACCACTGTTAGAAAGGGGAGGAGAGTAGTAAATATCTATCTACAGTGGAAGCATCAGTGCAACCAGGGCCCAGAGGTACAACAGTAAAATTGAAACAAAAGGACACCACTGGGGGATCTTTAAAAAAAACAGCCTGGATTTTGTTAAAAGGCCCCCCTCCCATCCCCCAAACTCATACAGTTTTATCTCAGTCTCACATTCTGCAACTGAGAATCCCCTCCCCCCC
>MUZC01000445.1:0-12263 GCA_002072015.1 Radix auricularia | reverse complement strand
CCCCCCCACCCCCACCATTTTAGATACAAGCCATGGCTGATCATGTTAGCTCACAAACACTGGAGAACTGATAATCTTCTCCCTTAGAGAAAAGAAAGCCTTAGCTTAGAAATAAACAGCTGTTGTGATATTCTATGGCAGAGGGTACTAGTGCTAAATGATGAACAAAATCGTTTTAATATAAAAGCAAAGAATAAAAAAGTATGAGAAAAAGCAAACTAACAAGAAGCTTGTACATGTTATTAGGCTTACTATTTTAAAATATAAAATTACAGGTGCAAGTCTTGATATAAACTGCTATCTGCATAAGCTAATCAATGAGTATAGCAATGTTTCCCTTAAGGTGTGTTGGTCCATATGCAAAGTTAAAAAACTCATGTGCAAAGTTGCACAGCACCCATTTTTTATGCAATAATTAACAACATTTTCTGTAACTGTGACGCATGTAGCTTAAAGGGAACATTGTTGTGTATAGTTGAATATATTTGTACTTAAATGATAATTTTAAGGGCTAAACATAAGTATGAAAATAATTGGTCCAAAAAGATTCAATGACACAGCAAGCCCCTACGACTTTACGGCATTATGTAAGAGATTATTATATGTGAGATCATTAGACATTTTGAAGGAACAAAAGGTAGGTTACAAAGGAAGGGGATAGAAATAAGTGGAGATAAAATTTCATGTATACTCTATGGCACGAGTGTCCAAACTTTTTGCAAGGAGGGCCAAAAATATACAGTATCAAGTCATCGATTTTTGCCAACAGAGGGCCAAAAATATACAGTATCAAGTCATCGATTTTTGCCAACAGATATCATCTAATTCGGTACAGATGAGAAGACATGACTTCATCAGCTATAGGATATCAATATCCACTTTGGTAAACATAAAACAATCTATTTCTGCTATTATTCATCATATTTTGTACTCAAAAACAGCACAGTGTCATTATTACAAGCAAAACAGAATAAATTAGTCCATACAGGGCTGGATTTAGGCATAGGCAGTTTCCTAGGGTCTCCAATTCCCTCAGCCCAGATCTGGTCCATAATGTTTTAAAATAAGGGTGCAGGCCAGTTCAAACTTCACCATGGGTTGAGTTTACCAAGAATGCTGCACTTTGGACACCCCACCGCTGCTTTAGTGTATTTTGTAATGATTTCAAAATAATCACAATGAGGCATCTATGATACTAGCACATTGTGTCATAATAGCAAAGCCATTATAAAAATAAAAATTTTAAGAACAGCTCACAGCAAGACACTAAAAAATTAGGACACTCCTAGCTAGATGATACAAGTATTTTTAAATAGCATTTTGAGAATTAGATGAGAATAAAGTCCTCAGATGATACTACAGCTACAAGCAGCCAAAAAAGAGTTCAGCTGTTATAAAAAATATTATAAAAATGTAGCCGAGTGGTGGCTATGTTGGTTTGTTAACTACTTGACAATTAACAAACAGGTTAAAGAAATGCAGGTCATGAGAACTATAGTTTCTATAATTGTTGATTTATTTGTATATTTTCTAAGGTCGACACAGTGACTGATGTATCAGTAATTGAACTTTAAGCTAGCAGGATACACACTATACAGTCCTACTACTGCCTATGCCCTATTGTGCCGGGTGCCGAGTGATTCTCTCGGTGACTCTCTGGGTGATTCTCTACAACCTAGCTCTCCTCCCTTATATAGTCGGGCTTAGTAATATTGTCATATCATCTAGCCGGAAACGTACATTTCCGGTCATTGTTTTAGAGGACCGATAATTGTTTCTGGCACCCAAATACATTGTGCTGGGCTGATGCGATAGGGGGGCATTGTTCAAGGACTGATAATTGTCACCTCCGCCGAAAGCAAGGCGCCAAGCCATGCGTTTCCGGCACCCAAATACAACATTGAGTCGGGCTGATGAGATAGGGGGCATTGTTCAAAGACTGATAATTTTCACCTACGTCAGAAGTGCGGCGCCACAGACACAACATTGTGCTGGCAACGGAAACTGTCGTATCCAAGTCCCATAAATCCTGGAACCGGAGGCCACCACCCAGGTCCCACCCCTCTGCTGAATTGAACAGAGGGCCCTTTGTTTAGGTGCGTGGTGAGGGAGGAGCAGTTGGGGCGCGGGCACACCGCCACAAAAAAAAAGAGTTGCAATAAATATTTGTCATACCTCAATGACATCCAGAGGCCGAATGAGGGGAATCTTTTCAAATTATTTTATATATTAGGGAAAGAGAAAATAATATTTAAACATAAGTGTGCCACTCTGTATACAAAGGGAAGGAGACATACTGTTCAATAACAACTTTTGCATATGGTAAACTTCAAGGAAATTACACAAAACAGGACTTATTCATCATCATAACAAGAATTAAACCATTTGTGAAGTGAACCCAAACTTAAACGGTAAACTGGCTTAGGATCATATAGTATAGAATGCTTTTCTGAGATGCTAGTTGACAATAAACCTTAACTTGGTTCCATCTATTATACAAAGTTTGGTTCCAGGATGACATGAGATTACAAATATCCATGGGTACCATTTCAGCCTGATCTCATATGTTGAATATGTAAGTGGATTAGTTTATATAAAATTGAGGTTTTCGACGTTTTGAAGAAGAAGAAAAAAAAATGTCCAAATTGGAATGATCCCACACAGCTAAAACTCTCGATGCAGCAATGATGAAAACCATCAAAGAATCCAAACCGGTGTAGTAAATACTTGCCACACCTCAGTTAGGTGCACTCCAAAACTGACTGACTCATTTGCCACAAGCATTCACTAAATAAAAGAAGGCGGCCACTTGGTAGCTTTAAAATTGTAGCTTTTTTTAAAAATATAATATAAGTGTAAGTTTAAAGAATCTGAATGTAAGTATGTATTAAATAGTTGAGCAAAAACTTTGATGTGCTGTCACGCAGCAATAATAAGGTGTTCTTAACAAAAAAACTGGAAAACGAAATCTAAAGTGCCGGCAGCTCAAATGTTTCCAAATAAAAGAACAAGTATCTTCAAACCCTGATTCTGACCATTAACCCATTTAAAAAAAATGTTCCTTGACTGCCACTGACCTTAAGACGCTGCAGGACAATTTTCATCTCAGCGATGTGTTGGATGGCGAAGGGCACAAACAGGGTGACGGACACACGGAAGGCCTGAAACATGCCGATGGTGATGAAGACTCTGTACGCCGTCATGGGGGCCCCGGTCAAGGCGATGGTCGTGAAGGTGCAGTACAGGATCACCTTGGCCGATATAAAGAAGGGGGCCAAGACGAAAGCCTGCGACCGACGAGCCGATTGGATTTCTTTAATTTCGTGCCTGGAGATTGTGAGGGGAGGAGGAAGTGGTCAACCTGGAGATGATTGTCTTGGGAGCTAGTGCACACCAGAGGTCAATTGGTTAGTTCTTTATTTGGAACTCTGCTCATTTACAACACTTCAAGTTTTGTCATATTTCTTCAGGGGAATCATCATTCAACACACAAATTGAGCAATTAACTTGGAAGCCCTAGGTTATTAAAACTGAACTCTACAATCTACAGAGGGAAATAATAATCATTCTTCCTTTAAACAAAAAGGATGAATTTTCTTTGTAAATAAGGAGAAAGAAGCAAGAAGGAAAAAGTCTGCACTAGGCAGGCTGGGTTAATTGCCAATTTAAATGTCATATTAACATAAAGTGCAGATTACAATCTTTATTTAAAATTGTTGTTGATATAGCAAGCAACTATTCAAATTAAATTCTGAAACAGTGAGCACATTAGACTTGAAGCCGTGTGACTCAACATGAAAGAAGCACTACAACTCAAAGCCTAGCTTTTTATCTCTGCTCTACATTTTAATTAACACCACAGTTTCACATTCCAGCATTTTGTTAACAAATGTTATAATTTCAAAATCCTGTTAAACCATTCTTCAAAATATCACGTTCCAAGTAATACAACATGCAATGTGCACAAAATCTGGGTAAAAGATAATTTTTTACTCACACCTAATGCTGATAAGAAGTAAATGTAAACAATTAATTTATTTATTTTTAATTTATGAAGAGAAGTTCTGTCTATTTCACCATGCTCACATAATTTGTCTTTAGAGAATTACAAGGATTAAAATTGAACAGCTCTGCTGAGAAGCCAATAGACAAATGTTTTTGAAAACAAGTGTAAGTACAATATAACAGGAGAGGTACTTTCTTATATATCGCAATTCTTGTTTTTATTTAGATGAACTTTCTTTTTTTCTTTTGTTTATATCATTATACATGTAATTAATACTTGAAGCCATTAGTTTTCCAGGTTAATTTAACACCAGAGATTATTTATTTTATTGTTCAGTTCCAAGTAGATGAGATACCTCCAATGTTATTTTGTCGTTTTTTTCCCCAGTGAGTTTTTCTGTGTAAGTGCTTGTTTAAAAACTGGCAATAGCATATCTTTATTTCAATTAAATAAATATTAAAGATAGCTGACCCCTGAGGTGGGGAGGGGGGGGATAAATTGAAAGGTAAACTCTCAGTAGCAGTCACACTGCAAACAAATATTAGTCACATGCAATTTTTTTCTTCTTCATAATAGTTGTTGTAAACAAAAAACAGCTAGACTGAAGATTAACATAATAAACACTAGATTGTGCCGGGGCGCCGTGGCGCCTGCGGCGCCCCCTTTTTTTGAGCGCCTACGGCGCCAACCTTTTTTTACAGACCAACTAACTTATCCTTTTTTGTAAAATACGAATTATTAAACTTTATGAAATGTACGCAAAGTATTTATTTAATAATAATAATAGGGGTTGTATTTTGCGTACCGATGCACATCAAACAATGACGTCATCATATTAAATATTTTTACAGCGCTCATCAAAACACGATTTTTCAACTAAACTAACTGCTGTAGACTGTCGTACATCGCTCCTCAGCGTTTCAACAAAACTAACTGCTGTAGACTGTCGTACATCGCTCCTCAGCGTTACGTTACAAACATACAGAACCACACCACTGGGTGTTTATATTATTTAATAGGAATTAACATAGCAAACAATGCCACATGAAATTGCCTGTATTTAATCACTTTATCAAAAAATTTCCTGCACAATCATGGTTAAATGGTGTTGAGATTTTGAAAAAAAATAACTGATCTTTGTATCCCAACAACCAAATATCTATGTCTCAACAACCCACCAGAATGCAATGATTCAATGTAAAGAAAATACTAAAGTGTTTATGACGTGGGAAAAACTAACCATAACAAAATGGGGAGGGGGGAAATGATAGTGTAAGAAAAGTTACCAGAATTAAAATCATTCCCCTCAGCCAGAAAAAAAATAATAACAAAGTTTAAGGATTTGAATACCTATAAAATATAATGGTGAGGATTGTAACCGATGATAAGTCAATGGGTAGATTATAAAATAATTGTTGATATATTTTTTTTAATTTTTAAAAGACTGGAGTTGGTAAACAAAAGCATCAAGATCAAATAGTCAAGTTGTGCTTGTGACACTTTATAAAACAAACATTTGGAAAAGATGTAGAAAAAGAAACAAAAGTATAATTATTGATTTTTAAAACAAAATTGTTTGAAAAGAAGAATACAATATAAGCAATGGTGGTTTGCCAGGACCAGGCATGACTAATATCAACATTAAAAAGAAATATATATAACATATCAACAGAATGATTTTGTGTGTGTAATGAGCAAGAGAAACCCCCCAAAATTAGGATTTTGTTGGCGTTGAACAAGCTGTTTTGTTGTCTCCCCACCCCCCTCCTTTTACCTTAACAAAGAATTTAAAAAGAAATTTTCTTCCAACTGGACAAATTAGTCAATAAAGACATTATACACTTTAATTAATATCAAAGAACTGGTTTTGTTTTGCATGGGCTAAAATTATTTTATTTAGCTAGTCGCCAATGTTCCCTTTGCAACAGTAAATCTCACCCACATTATGAACCCAAAAGTATTTTTGCAAACATAATGAATAAATAAAAAAGAAATGTCCCATAAATTCCTAGTTATAAAACAGCATATTATAGGGGTCAGATCAGTTTAAATGTCAGAGGATTCAAGTACATGTACATTCATAATGTATACCTCCCATCTAGATTAGTTTCATTAACAACTGCTCAGTGTAGCTTTTGTTTTTTTAATTATGGAAAAAACAAAGGATTTTCTCAAACTGTAAGACTTCTTCCAAGTTTTTTCTATTATGAGACAAATCATATATTCAAGAAGGAAATCATGTGATAAAAAAATTGAAATAACTTGAAATGCAAAAGTCACCAGGTGAGAACCCTCTTAGACAGCCCCACACAACAACAAATGATAAAAAAGCCTCAAAGTCGAAATGCTCATGAGCTCAACAGTAATAATTTCCGAAAAACAAAGACAAAAGATTTATTACAGGATATATTCTTAGGCTATGGGGAAAACAACAATTTCATATTTATCAGCTACCTCAAGAAAACAGCCTTTTAATATTTACAGAGGAAGTTTGTGTATTTAACAGTATACAACTTCCAATTGCCAAAGTAAGGAACATGTTTTCCCATCAATAAGACAACTCCAGTTAAACTTACTCCTGACTCCTGACAAACTGATATTTTCAACTGATATTATGTCATACTAAAATTACTTGTGAAACCTGTCACAGAATTCTTATGCCTTCAATTTATTGGGACCTTATTTTCTTTACAAGTACTTTAAAAGGTCTTTTAGCTGGGTGGGTGGACAGGTGGGTGTTGGTGTCTTTCAATAACAGGCCACGATGCTACTACAACCGCTGAGTGATTAATTAAGAAAGATTTGCCCCAAAAATAAGAGGATTGCATTAGAATAGCAAATAATGATAAGCAGAGATACATAACCATATTAACACACATGCCAGTAAATAATTTCAGTATTAAGTAATGCTTCTATAAATTTTCTATAGATATACATTATTTTTGTTGTTGTTTAATCCTTTATAAATTTCATAACATCTATTAAAATTGGATTAAATCAGCAGGGGCCTTAAAAAAGTATTTTGCTGTTGAAAAGGATTTCTGATTTATCAACATCTTGTTAATTTAGAATATTGATGGTTAATATTAGCTTTTAGACTTATTTCAAGTAGCACTGAAGTTTTATGAATTGTAATAAACAAGAGACTTAACTTTTTTCCTATAATGAATCTAAGGGAAGGTTACAAAACCTGTTGTCCAAGTAAATAAATGATGTGGCAGTGCAATTTCTAAGCAAGCACAAATTTTAGTTCTGATAAGCAAAGCACAAATAAATAAAGGTGCATTCCAAAAATAAGAATAAATAAAGCATGCACATTGTTAATTGAAAAAAATATGGTTAAGTGAATGTTTACAAACATTCTACAATCAAGATTCTCAAAATACAACAAATGTAAGCATTCTATGTTTGATAAAGTTTAGTTAAGCAGCAGCACATAACATCAATCTATAGGAACTACTAAATAGTACCAAATTCTACTAAGTTGTGAAACTTTCATTTTGAAAAAAATCTCAATTCCTAAAAATCATTGCATATGAACTTAAAATATTAATTTTCATTGCTATATAATTCATCATAAGTAAAAATCCCTAAAAATCATTGTATATGAAATTATAATATTAATTTTCATTGCTATATAATGGATCATATGCAAAAATAAAATATGAATTTTTAGGTAAATAAGTTTTAGTTTTTTCTTCTTTCCTTATTTGTGCTCTAGCTATTCATCTTTATTAGCAGCATCCTATTTTAAGTATGATAAGAAATAAAATGAAACACCAATTTAATTTTTTTTAAAACATCAGTTAAACATAATTATTGCTGAAAAAAGTTTTCTACAGAATAAATGTGACATTGACATCAATGAAGAGTCAGCTCACAATGAACCAATCATCAAACTGAACTTTTTGATCTATCTATTTTTCAGTTAATTTAATGATTGAAGTCATTATACAGAGCTGACTCCGGTAGTTTTGGCTGTGGCATTTTTTAAATATTAAATATGTAAACAATAAAAAAATGTTGAAAAGTAAATCAGGGCTTAACGTTTTTTATTACTTGTAAGATCAAAGAATTTAATTCAAACTGTGATTTAAAAATCAAGAAATTTAAATTCTCTATAACATGGGGATTATTATTAAGTAATATAAAGATATTATGTCCCTTACTTGTAGTTAAATTATTCAATAAAATTATCAATTTAACAAAGCAAAATGCAACAGCTTAAAATTTTCTTACAGAGTTACAACATTTATTTTTTTGGAAATCCATGGAATTATCTCATATTTTGCTAACGATGTTTAATTATCCATTGGTTAGATGAAGTGTATAAATTTGAGCTGATTGCTTACTTTAAATTATTATTGATACTGACAATTATAAATATATGAAATAAGATTTTAAAATAGGGATACGTGGTTAGAAGGATGTTATAGAGTAAATAAGTTTTAATCCAGATAGCATCAAAATTACAATCATTAAAACTTATAATGCCTGATAATAGATAATCATTTCCTAAATTATTAGCTTAAAAACATCATAAAAATAATAACTTATGTACAAATAATGTAATTATTATGAGAGCTATAAATATAAATGAATTATAATCTGGCAGGTTATTTAGCTGTTAAAAATTGAATTTAGCACTTTGCCTTAAGTTATATATTGATCAATTTAACATCTTTTGTTATATGTTTGATTAATAAAATATATTTCTTATATTTTGACTACTTTAAGAGTTCTATTTTAGAGGGATATGTTGCAATTGATTTTAGCTTTAAGGGACTGAAAATTTATTAACTTTTTAACAATAGCAGATGCTTAAACATCTCATAAAGATGGCAAAAACTAAAACATCTAACTCATCAACAAACAACCTAAATCAAACACTGAAGATTTTACAATGAAAATTTAAAAATTAAATAATTTTCTCAAGTTGTCTAGAAGTGAAAAAATGTCTCAAAAATCATAATTTGTCAAAGGTGTGTCTTATATTAAGACTGAGCAGGGGTCAGACAGGTCCACTTACCTGCGGATCTTTTCCACCAGATCTCCAAACGGTTTTTCCCAGCAGTACATTTTAATAACCCGCATCCCTGTTATGATCTCGTTCATGACCTTAACCCTTTCATCAGTGTGGATGGCTGTTTTATGTCTAATAGAAAAAATTGTATGAATTTGTTTTTATTTTAAAACACTAGCGATATTAAAAGTGATAACAGGTGTCATCATTATAAAAAATAGTAAATAACACAAACCAAAGCAAAACAGACTGTTTTTTTAACATCCTTCACATAAGATTATATGCATTGTTCCCTCTAAAGTTTATTGTTCTGTGTGGAAAAAAGAAAAAAACTCGGGTGCAAAATTGCACACCATCCATTTTTTTGTACAATATTTTACAAAATTTGCTGTGCAGTAATTCTAAACTGTAAGTCTGTCAAATTTCTGCACAGCCGCCAGGCATGTAGCTTAAATGGAATCACATTTTTTTTTCCAGAAAAAGATGCAATGTTATAAAGCAAGTAAAAAGTTATTGTTTAAAATATTTACCTCAGCTTTGAAAAAAGTCTTCCCATGAAGCCCTGCACTGGGATGAGCAGAAGCAAGACAAAGAAGCCAGCAAGAACTGAAGGACCGAGTTCATGCCATAGAATGACTAGGACTGCGATGGCCTGAAGTGGACCCACCCACAGGAAATGGAGGAACACAACAGCCTGGTGGAGACATGAAATCATGTAGTAAACTGACACATTGCGTCTCAGGAAATGTATTGGAAAGGAAATGGTGTGGGGGGGGCAATGTTAAAGTTTTTAATACTACAACAAACTTTGTTCACACAATGTTCAACAATCAGTCTATTTATAAACTTAACTAAGATGGAATTTTCTTTTTCAATTAATAAAAACTTGAGAAAATGACTTATGGAAAAATAAAAGAGATCAAAATTTCCTTAATTAAAGCAAGCAATTTGGGGTGGGGTTGGCACATATTTCAAAATAATTGACATTAAGATTAAGATGGGGAAAGAGTTTTTATAAAATATCTCTTAAAAGACAATACAGATAATAATACTTTTTATACGAGGCTCTGGCTATAAAAATTTCACATATACAATTATTGTTGTTAAAGAACATTCTTAAAATTAAAAAAGAAATATTTTCATTATACATATATTTATGTTTTTCAAAGAGGAAAAACTTTGCTTGTCAGGAAATACTTCTAGAAGTTGTGGCCCCTAATTTAGAATATATTTGCTGATAATGTTTGAGGCCATCTTCTTTAAAGGGATATGTTTAAGGGGGGATATGACAGTGTTTTGACCAATTATCTGAAAAATTGCAAGTTATGGGTATTTGTCATAATCAACTACCTAAACCATTGTAAAACACTTCACATCTTAAATTTATTTTATGTTTTTATAGTTGTATAAAAAATATTTTGTAAGGTCACTGTTTGAGTTTTTAATGATTTAATAGTTTCTTTTACTGTTTATATTGCCATTTTTCAAGGCTAGCAAGTTATCAAACTTTTTGTTTCAATATAGTGTTTGGTATCATTTTAAATGATTTAATATGTGAGTATCGATATAGTCCAATGTTGACTACCTCTTTACTACTAGAGATACAAAAATTAAAATATTTATGAATGAAACAAATGCAACCCCGAGTTTATGACAAAATATTTTTTTAAATTTTTTTGGGTCATTTACTAGCTATATGGAACAAAATAAACACATAACATGTAAATATTTTGATGTTTAGTTTTTTTCTTCACCAGGTGTCATATCCACCCCCCCCTCCCCGTTGAATTTAGTGGAGTGAGCTCATAAGGTGGATGCTACATTTGGGAAACTGTCTAAAGTAGACTGACCCACCTGGTCAAATCTGTTGACATCATTAGACATTAGATTGACAATCTGTCCTGTGGTTGTTTCCCCCATGGCCTTGTTGCTCAACTTCAAACACTAGAGAACAACAAAAGGAAATGTTAGTTTCATTCCAATCAATTATTAGCAGGCAACAGACATTATGGAGCTTAGACATACTAGGTGTGCCAAATGTTGGAGCGGAGCTTAGACATACTAGGTGTGCCAAATGTTGGAGCGGAGCTTAGACAGACTAGGTGTGCCAAATGTTGGAGCTTAGACATACTAGGTGTGCCAAATGTTGGAGCAGAGCTTAGACATACTAGGTGTGCCAAATGTTGGAGCAGAGCTTAGACATATTAGGTGTGCCAAATGTTGGAGCGGAGCTTAGACAAACTAGGTGTGCCAAATGTTGGAGGTTTGTCATGGAAACAATCAGGAGACAGAGGCTTCTTGGGAGTGATAGTGATAGAAGAGAAATCAAATATCATGCTTAAAAATCTTTGACAATTTTAAACTCTAAGATTAATTATCAGCATAGCACCATTAAAATACCCCTATGGTAAGTGCCGCCACTAACATGTATTTTAAACAAATAATTTTCTAAAAAATAGTTATTTATTTAGAAGCATGTTACCCACCTTCTTGTACATCAAAGAACAGCACGCTATCCTCATCCGCATGCCAATCCTCTGAACACAGAAAAAATATGGGTGATGCGTCATGGCCAGCACGATGGCGCACAGCGACACACCCATGGCGTACATCCATGCCTCAAGCTTAGAGACCTGAGACTCTGGTGTAAAGTAGCGTATCAAGCCACCCAGGAGTATTGGCTGGATAACTTTGGTGGTTTCCTGGGATAGACACAACAACTCTGGTTCAGAATTGTGACATTAGCAGAGGTATTATACAAAGGAGAGCGCACTAAGAGATTAAAGGATGATGCATGAAGGACCTGCATTAAACAGGGAGATGACATGTCAATTTTTCAAAGAACCTCAATTCGCTGGAACAGTTTAACAAGGTCAAGTACACTGGACAAAACCCTTTATAAGGATGGAAATATCTTAGTGCAGAAAAAGGTGATTTCCACACAGAAACTTAGGTGCAGGCAGTTCACTGAATCAACAGAAAATGATATGATTGTTGATGTGGAGATGGAATTGCATCAGGGAAGAGTCTTAGCCTGGAGGCTAAAAGCCATGGTTTAGTTTAACACAAAGAGATAGACCAAGTGACACTTGCCAGGAACTAACTGCATGTACTGTTTGTAACAGTCATGTAATCATTATAAGACTTACAAAAGATTGCAGTTACCAGATAATATTAAATTATACTGTAGGCCAAAGG
The DNA here is from genome assembly GCA_002072015.1 of Radix auricularia. Lineage (NCBI taxonomy): Eukaryota > Metazoa > Mollusca > Gastropoda > Lymnaeidae > Radix > Radix auricularia. The sequence continues at coordinate 36 of MUZC01000445.1, read as the reverse complement.
TGTAGTAACCTGATGAATAGTTCTCTCACCTCAAAC
>MUZC01000444.1:196282-233780 GCA_002072015.1 Radix auricularia | reverse complement strand
GGGGGTGGAGTTGTGGTGCGGGGTGGGGGTGGATAACATAAGATCATTGGCAATATTTTGTTTCGTTAACATTAATATTTGTCTCTGATCTATAAGTTTCAGTCCTCCAGCCAATCGGAAAGTGAGCTAAAATTATCTCCTAAAATTCCTTGAAGACAGATCGTCGGGTCGGTAAGGTGAATAAAGGTGTTAGATAATAAACACATTTCTTGTAACACTTTGCACCCACTTCACCGCAGATATAACGGGGGAAAATTCATGAGTGGAGATGGAGTGACTGAGTGACTCGGAGCAAAAAGTCCGCTCTAAATCTAAATCTCTGCTTTAGCTTCTTTACTTGGGCGCGAGGTTTCTTGAGTGACAAGTTCGTGGGTTGATAAAACAGTAACTTGACGTTGATGTTACAGTCACTTCCTGCCTGGGGAGAAGAAATCTTTCGTTTTCATTGGGTGCCATTTTGATGTGGCAGTTGAAATGAAGTGACTGCCTGGTAACGGTGCCTGACATTCATACGTCAGCTGGAAGACTTGTTTTGTTTCATTTGCCCTGAAGTCTTCATTAGGGTGACCATTACATTCTTACTACGTCATTTCATTGTCTCATGGGATCGTTGATCAGGGAGCACATTACAGTCATCCTAAAGATGGTCGCACTGTTGAATCCTGGAATGGTTGTCAGTGACATTAATGTCATGGGATAAACGGTTGTCCTTGACATTACCGTCATAAGATAAATGGTTGTCCTTGACATTACCGTCATAAGATAAATGGTTGTCCTTGACATTAATGTCATGGGATAAATGGTTGTTAGTAATGATACCTTTAAGCTGCGTGGCTGCGCATATATTTGATCCACGACGCGTAGCAGCTTAGAATAACCGCGCAGCAAATTTTATAAAATATTGCACACAATACTGGATGCTGTGCAACTTTGCACACGAATTTATTTACTTTGCACACGGACCAACGAATCTTAGAGAAAACATTAATATCAAGTAAATTTTATACCTATAATGTAACACTTATAAAGAAAGTAATAACAACCAGCCAAGCTTCCATGACAAATTAAGTATTTAGTGTTCAACTTATAAAGGAAAGTCGTGAAAACACAAGTTTGTTGAATTCACACTTATAAAAGTATTTTTAAACTACAAAGGATTTTTTTTCAACAAATTAGCGAGGAATTCGCTCTGGTTGTTTGCCATGATTCGAATGGAATCTCCAGATTGTTTTTTCTCTGCAATCTATTTATAAACCATCTAACTAACCCAGTTCTTTCATCCTCGACCTTTTCTCAAGCAGTCACTAACTTTCATTTAACTTTCCTTATCTTCTCACATATTGCAGCAGTGAGCTTTAGTAACCCTGGGCCACGGGTACATCACAAACGACATAAGATTGATCCGCACCCTCTGAAATCTCTCACCACCCCTTCACAAGATTAAATTCAGTCCCTCATAAGATATAGTCCCTCAAAAATATAGTCCCTCACAAGATATAGTCCCTCACAAGATATAGTCCCTCACAAGATATAGTCCCTCACAAAATATAGTCCCTCAAAAAATATAGTCCCTCACAAAATATAGTCCCTCACAAGATATAGTCCCTCACAAAATATAGTCCCTCAAAAAATATAGTCCCTCACAAGATATAGTCCCTCACAAGATATAGTCCCTCACAAGATATAGTCCCTCACAAGATATAGTCCCTCACAAGATATAGTCCCTCACAAAATAAAGTCCCTCAAAAAATATAGTCCCTCAAAAAATATAGTCCCTCACAAGATATAGTCCCTCACAAAATATAGTCCCTCACAAAATATAGTCCCTCAAAAAATATAGTCCCTCACAAAATATAGTCCCTCACAAGATATAGTCCCTCAGAAAATGTAGTCCCTCACAAGAAATAGTCCCTCACAAGATATAGCCCTCAGAAAATGTAGTCCCTCACAAGAAATAGTCCCTCACAAGATATAGTCCCTCAGAAAATGTAGTCCCTCACAAGATATAGTCCCTACAAAAATATAGTCACTCACAAGATATAGTCCCTCACAAGATATAGTCCCTCACAAGATATGGTCCCTCACAATATATAGTCCCTCACAAGATATAGTACCTCACAAGATATAGTCCCTCACAAGATATAGTCCCTCACAAAATATAGTCCCTCAAAAATATAGTCCCTCACAAGATATAGTCCCTCACAAGATATAGTCCCTCACAAAATTTAGTCCCTCACAAAATATAGTCCCTCACAAAATATAGTCCCTCACAAAATATAGTCCCTCACAAAATATAGTCCCTCGCAAGATATAGTCCCTCAGAAAATATAGTCCCTCACAAGATGTAGTCACTCACAAAATGTAGTCCCTCACAAAATATAGTCCCTCACAAAATATAGTCTCTCGCAAGATATAGTCCCTCAGAAAATGTAGTCCCTCAAAAAATATAGTCCCTCACAAGATATAGTCCCTACAAAAATATAGTCACTCACAAGATATAGTCCCTCACAAGATATAGTCCCTCACAAGATATGGTCCCTCACAATATATAGTCCCTCACAAGATATAGTACCTCACAAGATATAGTCCCTCACAAGATATAGTCCCTCACAAAATATAGTCCCTCAAAAATATAGTCCCTCACAAGATATAGTCCCTCACAAGATATAGTCCCTCACAAAATGTAGTCCCTCACAAAATATAGTCCCTCACAAAATATAGTCTCTCGCAAGATATAGTCCCTCAGAAAATGTAGTCCCTCACAAAATATAGCCCCTCACAAGATCAAATCCCTCACAAGATCAAGTCCCTCACAAATAGGTACCTGTAATTCACCATCATCTCTCACACTTATGTCCGATCCTCCAAGGTGGTTTTCACTTCTCCTTATTTTCAGCAAAAATACTTTGACAATTCTGTGTTACGCCTCACATTCCACCACCCGAATCATTCTACTCCCACGCTCACACACACACTCATCACTCACACATCACACACACGCATATTTTTTTTATACCTCACAAGATTAATCTCGCTGGATTGTTGTTATGGTTAGATCTCACCTTCTTTTATCTACAGCTAAAAATATCCTGGCTCAGTTTTTGGTAACGAGGTTCTTCAACATTAATTCATTCACAGCAATTACTTAACACATGCCATCGTAGTGGCGTAGCTAGGGGACGGGTGGGGTCCAAATTTGAAAATCCCCGGACTGCCACTTAAGCCCCCCCCCCAAGGAAAATATTTTTCACATTAAATATTGCGTCACCGGTCAAAATGCAGAGACTCCATAAGAGGCCATACCCCCCGGACCCCCAAATCCCTAGCTACCCCACTTTGCCATCGCCAATCGTTTAAATACCATGTTTCTTAATGAAGTTTGATTTTTTTTTCCTGGATAGTCCAGTGTATGTACTTTGTACTTAAATATTTACAAATTCATGTACAAGAAGTAAAAATAAACTCACATCAACTCACTTTATTATTACTATCAAAAGTCCTGACATCCCCATTTTTTATTCATCAAAATTTGTGTTTAGTTAGAATTGTTTTCAACATCGATTAATGTTCAAAGTTTCCTTTCATGCTTATTTAATATTTGTATTTGAAATATATGTGCTCATGGGTTGGGTTCAAAAAGTGTTCTAAATGTGTGTGATGGGTGGAGGGGGGCGAGAAGAACATTTTAATCGATTAACTTAATTGGTAAGTAGACTTCGGCCGTCGTCGTTCAAGTCTGTGTGTTATCTCAACAAGCAGCGTTTATTTATGCGAGACTCGGCTGTCTACCCCGTATCTCACAAAGTCTTATCACCACGAGACTGTCTAACGTGACTTCCACTAAGTCTTATCACTATCACATAACATCACAGCTTCTGTAAGATGAAATACGAAGGTATCACGGGCCAGGCCTCGTTAGTTCACCAAATTGGCGTGTTCTAAAAGAAACTTAAAAGTAGACTAATATAAACTTACCCGAGTAAACAGGATAGATATCGTCGATCGGCTAGATGGATGGGAAACAGCTTATTTGTTATCACGCCTTAACTTGAATTGGGTTTTTGAGGTTCCTAGAGCGATCCTATGCTTTGTACTGAGAAAACTTGTTATTTTACAAGCATTAATTTGTTACGTTTATAAAATTGGGCGTGGCGCTGGTCAGTTGGTCATGACTTGACAGATTTTGTCTATGCTTGATGTAAGCTACTTAAAACAAAAACTATGCTGATTGTTTTATTGCTAATAAAGACAAACACTTGCAACTTTAATTGTATTTTTACTGACTTATTAATGTCAGCCAGTGTCTACAAGTGCTATTGGAAATACTGGATATAGCTGATTATTCACAAACAGCTTGATCGTCCTGTACAGGGATGTAGGACGCAATAATCTTCCGTTTAGAATGAGTGTCTGTAACAGATGAGAGATGTCAATGATTCTACAAATTACGTTCAATCCCAACTCAGTTCAATTTTCTCTTCTCTTTTCCAGACCTCGATTTAAAACTGTTCCAAGATGGCACCTCACACCCCAAGTACTACCGTTACCTCACCCTGGACCTTGAATCCAACTACCTGTTCGTGGGAGCCATGTAAGTATTCAATCTCTAGCTCATCCATGACGTGTTGTAGTTGGTGGTGTATACAAGATTCGTGGTGGTTGTGTGACTTGGTCAACTTTTAAATTGGTGGTAATATAATAACATTGTCTTAATGGGTTTGCAATTCGTTCATTAGGGAAAGTTCAAATACCATCACATCGAAGGATGTGCATACATTTAAGCAATATAGACTCAGGGATTGCAGATCACGTTATTAGAGGAAATGAATACACTAAAAAAGAAAGAACCCGTAAGAGCCACTTTCTAAGAGGAGTTAATGTATCACCATTAAGGTAGTGTATACATCAATATCAGGGAAGTATTTACTCTTTTCATACTCCCCACTCCTCTACCCACACATCTCAGCGATAGGATTTAAAGAAAAAATCCGATAACGACGGACGAACAAAGCCAATGATTGAGTGGTGGTCTCTCTAAGCTGGACTCAATAACTCTCCCCTAAGCTGTGAAATAACAGCCCTATACTATACTATAGTCACGTGACTAGGAAATGCTTGGTGCCCATTGACTTGTCCTCCTAGACCTTTCTCTCCAACTCTTCAACCACCTTCTCCCCCATCCCACCCAATAAATCACAAACACACACCCTGTGCCTGGAGGCTTTACAAAATACTGTGTACATCCTACATGTTACCGTATCTCAGGTGAATGATCTCAACAACTTTATGACGTCCCCTCCAGACATGTACCAACAGATTTACCCACGTATTAATGAGACTATAAATTATACCTCGCTCCTCTTAGCCGGTCTCTTTCTCTTTACGGTCTCTTCCTATCGCCTCAACACTGTGGACATCTGACTTAACAATAGCTTTTTTATCCTATAAACAGTTAAGCCTTTTTGTTTAAGTATTTAGTAACTATAAAAAATTCAAGACAGTCTTTTAGACACGGTTAGTTCCCCTGAAGTCCGCCATAAATCTCGCGCGATTTACACGCTTACATTTTATTGTTTGCCCGGAATCTCTCCAACTAGATTCACTCCAATAAAGTAAGGAGAGTTTATGGCTAAATAACATTTCTGCGGTCGCCATCTTGCGTGGGAGTTCAAGGGAAATCACTTCGAGATCAAACAAAGCACGAATCGTGGCCTGCTCTCCTAGACACGAAATACCGAACAGCGGATTAGGACTTTCATGGAAAGTTCATCCAACTTAAGGATATCTGGACGTGAAAAAGAAAATGTGTCAAGATATCCCCGTTAGCTTGCAGAAAAGTTAATCCTTTTTAACAATACTCAAATCACAAACATATGTTTCCACCATACACACATCTCAAACTCATTTTTTTCTTCAATACACTGACTGATTTTTACACCATAATACTCCCATCAATAACACATTTTTTCCATCATACTCCCATCACAAACACGTTTTCATTACACGCACATCACAAACACATGTTTCCATCATACGCACATCACAAACACGTTTTCAACTCACGCACATCACAAGCACGTTTTCACCACACGCACATCACAAACACGTTTTCACCACACGCACATAACAAACACGTTTTCACCACACGCACATCACAAACACATGTTTCCATCATATTCCCATCACCCATCACAAACACGTTTTCACAACACGCACATCACAAACACATGTTTCCATCATTCGCACATCACAAATTCATGTTTTCACCATACACCCACTACAAACTCCTATATCCGAGTCATTCACCTCTCACACTTGTTGATCAACATAACATCATCAAATATTGACATGACTGCCAGAGGATTGTGGGATTAGTGTAGACCTTTGATTTACAACTGTCACGTGATCACCCCTGAATTTATGAACACAGCGACATGGCTGCCGGAGGCAAGCTTTGAACTCTCCCAGATTGTTGACCTTTTGACCTCTGTAATGTCCCTGGGCGCTTATGGCCCACATTTCGATACACTTTACATTTCTGGTGTGTTTTTGTTTTCTGATTGTTTTTGTTATTAACAGTTTTAATTTTGTATTGATGAAACCCGTGATCTCAGTCAATGCAATCAAATTATTTATTTTAATGATTTTTAAAAATTCTTTTTCTGTATATAAATAAAGATCACTAAAATATATGAGACCGATTGTTCGATTCGATTCGTCTGTAAATCAACGATAATTTGTTGACATTGCATTTGTATTAATGTTAAAATTATAAAAGTTTACTATATTGAAATGCGTGCTATTCAAATTGGCTGGTGATTAGATTTGTAAGTGTTAATGTTTAAAGCAATATTCTATTTAAATCGGCGTAAGATTGAGAAACACCGTCTGCTCAAGCTGTAGAATTGTGACGCGTAAAGACAACTTTTCATTCATTTTCCTTTCGAGAGTTGTCACCCATGTTGTCCAAATTGTTAAATAGTCATTTTTATCTCTAATTACACTTATTTTCTGAACGTTCATTCAATTCTTTGTAATTTTTCTTTGAAAAATCAGTTGATGTGATGTAAAGGCCAGCGTCCAAACAATTTATCATGTTGATCTCCAATTAGATTATTCATTTCCCATGATCTGCCGCTAGATCATACATTTTTATGTGGATTTTCATTTAGACTTATTTTAATATTAGCCCAGGTTTACTTTGGTAACCATTGTTTTTATTCAAGTATTTTTCTAGCATAAAATAGAGTAAAAGTTCCTTTATTTTTCTTTATCTCATTCTCACGATGCCTTACACCCTCTACATAGTTTGGTATAGTTTATAAATTGTATTCGTCAGCTGATATACTTGAGTCTTCAATCAACACCACCACACACAGCCGTCAATACAAACCCACCCATTCCCTCACTCGTTTTCATCAATTGATGACTAAAATGGCCGACATGCTGTGACCTTGTCTTTCTTTCTTCCGGTCTGCCATTCCCTCTTGCAGACGATGTTTGCTATTTCAATGTCCTAGGAGTTTGTCTTCCGGCATTTATCCGAAAATCTTTTGCAAAAATTCACATCCGTTTCCTTGGAGATTCTAAACAATCGTGCCAAGATTTTTTTTCCCCAACAGATTACCAACTTGCACAGCAACACACTGATCTGGGGTTTTTTATATTCTTTTTCGTGAGTTCTCAGATCGTCCTTGGCACATTCTTTTGTTCTGTTTTTTCTATTTCCATCCTGCCAGCTCTTGCTGCCTCAAAGTAGATTGACTGTTAAATCATTTCCTCAATAAGAATTCAAACGTTAAGATTCTTCGTGAGAATATTTCTTTATGCCTCTACGTTTGTATCCATGTCTTGTGAATATTTATTATTTTTTAAAATAACAACATCAGTAACACGTTCACTGTGTAAACGATTTTCCTATGCATCATTTCTACATCAGTCAGTAGGATTCAATCAGCCAATATCAACTGTTGTGTATCCACAGAATATGCATTTGTTTTAATATAAAGCTTTTTAAAAGAAGAAAAAAAATATTTTAAAAATCATTTCATTTTTAATGCATTTCGTTGCGTTATTTTATTTTAAAATGTTAATAAATAATTATTTATGAAACAGATGTGTGCAATTTTTAATTAAAAAATGACTTGGCATATATGTTAACGGATAACCAATGCCATTTAATTGTGTGCTACTTCGTTACAACTAATTTAAAATATGATTTTCACGAGTGTAAATATTTATGTGTGTGTTATTTCGTCAGAACCAACTTGACATAGCACCAAATACCTAAGACTAGCAGTGTGTGTGTTATTTCGTCAGAACCAACTTGACATAGCACCAAATACCTAAGACTAGCAGTGTGTGTGTTATTTCGTTGGGAGCAAGGAATGGTGTCCATGCTAACATTAGCTGCCCGTCGTATTGAATCACTCAGCCAGAGAAGTAGACCAACTCGTAAATAATGAGGATTAATGAGCAGTAACTCTTCCCGTAATTGGTCTTGATGGTGTTCTGGGCGCCAGCATCTCATCCAGCTTCCAAATGACTTTAGTCAGTTGAGGGTTAATTGTAAAGGATGCGTTCTTGCTGTGCTGTGGTGTCGTGCCTCACTCCATGCGTAAACCCGACAGCTACTAATGGACCTTCGTACCGCCCCTTGGTTTCGCGCCTCGTTATCTCACCAACTTGAAGTCTACGGGGTCCGCTCCAAACACCCGGGCGTAACGTTCTTGTGTATGAGTGAGTGAGTGAGCTTCCTTTATAGCGCCGGGGGGGGGGATTAAGAGGGTATTCGTACCTGCATAGGGTCTATAAGGTTTAAGTCAAACTTTGTTTTAATTGTCCATAGTCTGAAACGTTTTTTTTTTTTTGTTATCAACGGTAACATTGTCAGACATGCAGTTTATAAAATCTGTGATTGCCGTTGTAGTTGTTTAATTGGAAATTTTGGAGTTTCGATCAGTTTATTTTAAGTTTTGTCGCCCGTGATGTGACTGACCTACAATGAGATTTTCTTTTATAGTATGACTACCTAAAGCTGAGTATAATCTCCTATAGGTGTGAGTCGCCGTATAATCTCCTATAGATGGGAGTCGCCGTCTAATCCCCTATAGGTGGGAGCAGTGGCGTCACAAGGGGGTGCGGTAGGGGCGGGCCGCCCCGGGTGACACCATGAGCTACCGCCCCGGGTGACACCATGAGCTACCACCCCGGTGACACCATGAGCTACCGCCCCGGATGACAACAACCCTAGTGACGCCTCTGGGTGGGCGTCACCTTATAATCTCCTATAGGTGGGAGTCAGCAACTCAGAATAATTTAATTAAATTTGACAACAAACAATGATGATGCAATATATGAAACTGGACAAATACTTCACAATCCTTCTAACTAGTAATGCTACTTGACTGTCTGAAGCGAGTGAAGCATTCCCAACATGTTTATAGGTAACATAAACACGGCTGTATGGACGCCTACATGCCATAGAAGCAGGTTTGAATCCACCCAGTGCACATTCATCCCCGGAATACCCTGCTCTCATACCTGTGCTTTGGCGGGTCACAGTAGTCAAAGAGTGGAGCATGTTTGCCCAGATCCTAAGATATACATCATCATAGCAATGTTCTCGACCATAAATATCACGTTGTAAATATTTCCAAGATCTAAGAACCAAGCTACCCTGGACTCTATAAATCTATGATAGAAACCAAGGGTTGAACTTGTCAATAAAACCAGCTTTATTCATCTCGCCAATCCCTCTATCAACTCTATCCTTATGTTTGTCAGAAATCTAGTTGGCTAAATTAAACCCCTTTCCAGATTGAATTACTAGAGGGTTGAAACTTGATACAGATGATCAGCTTTCATTGTTTCATGACGTTAGATGCTGGAAAAAATTAATTGTAAAACGATTTGATATTTATGGGCAGTTCAAAGCAAATTAAGTATAATGTTAGAGTAGGTGAATATTTGATATTTATGGGCAGTTCAAAGCCACGAATTTTATTTGATGAATTCATCATTCCTATTGGTTTTTTTTTTTTTTTTTTAAGGTTTTATCAACACAAACATTTTGAATTGGGTAAACAAAATTAACTTTATTTAAAATGCAGTTAATTGCAGAATAACGGCGTTATTTTGAAAATCTCATTTTACTTTTGAATATTTAATGATTATCTGCTTGAAGACACACAAAACTCTCGTTTTGTAACATTTGAGTTTGATCTGAAAATAAATATTATCGGGTTTTGAAAGTCAAAGCAGGGGCTAAATGGCTCAACGTAGTTTTGGGAGTGGTGTAGGAGATGTCATGTTTGCTAGTGTTGTTATTTAAATGAGGTTAGAACTTAGTTATGCAACTATACAAAAAAAATATTTAATTAAATGTCAAGTTTATGTCTATTTGTTAACTTGTCAACTATTTGAACATCGGACCACCGAGTCGGCCCATTCAAGGGGAATATTTAAAATAGATGTGTTTAGGAAGAAATAGTTCCACGTTGTGTGTTCTATTCAGTCTGAGAATTCATCTTCGTGGGCGGCCCTTACAGGCGATAGCGGATTGATACTTAGATAAACAGTTGTCAGGTGACAAAAAATTTAAGAACTATTTTTCCATTGGTTTTTCCCCCCCTCATTTATTTTATCAACTTCCAGCGCTAGTTATTTTGGGGATAAGAGATAGATGAACTCTTTTTTAGGTACTCCGCCAGTAACATCCCTTTTTAGACATGCCAGATTTGTCTTTCATTTTAGATAATCTGTGCTTTCAGATAATCCATCCTTTCAGATAATCAATCTTTCCGATTAAACACAAGGGGAAAGATAAAATCCCTAGTAGCTGAAGTTAAAGTTTGCCAAACGTTGCGGTATATTTTCCAGGAATTGTTATCAGTATTACAGCACATATTTATGTTGAGATCAACTTTACCACGTGTTTCGACCCATTAGAGATAGGAAACGATTTTTTCAAAAGTTTTAATAAAAGGGATCAATGGGTTTTTGTGATTAAATAACATGATGGCCACCAGAAGACTCTATAGCAGCCCGCGGGCCTCATGCGGCCCGCCACGTAGTTTTTGTGGCCCGCCCTGGACATTTAAAAAAAAATCGTACGTTTGTATCGTGTTTCCCATTTGAGCGGCTACGCCAATGCGCTTGTGCAAGCAGTGTAAAAACGCACTTTTCCCGTTTGTTAGTGTTATGTCCATTGTGTCTTTGCAACAGTAAAATTTAAAATTTTCCAATTTAAATGGGGCCATGAACACTCCGAAAAAGCGTAAATCGGTGATGAACCCATTGTGTCTTCGTCTTTTTTTTTTCTTCTTCAAGCAGGTTAGGTCAGGTTTTGTTATTTATTTTTATTAGAAAAAGTGTCCGAAAGTTTTTCCGCTAAGAAAATGGACCGTTTACAGAGTTAGGAGCAGTTACGTAACTAAGTATTTGTAGAGGTTTGGGGGCCCGGCGGGCTTAACCTCTTTGGAGGCCCAACATACATGGCGGTGGCGTAATATTTAATGTAAAAAAAATTTCAGAGACTAATTTGGGCCCTCCCCCCCCCTCAGGTGCCATGGAGTCAGATGACACAGTGAAAGAAACGTTTAACGCTGGGACATTAGCTGACTTTTATCAAGTCTTTGTCTGCTGAAACATTCCCGTGGCTGAAAACTTTGCAGGGGAAAATGTTCTCTATATTTGTATCTACATATATCTGTGATCAAAGTTTTTTCTTCCACGAAGATCAACAAAAGTAAATACGGATGCTCTTCTTAGACAGAGATTAAATTGCAAGCTTTGAGGAGAATCTCAACAAGCAATTTCAATCACGTTTTTGTTTTAAAAATGTTTTTTTAAAAGTGTGGTAAGGAGCAACCGTCTCATTAAAAATTAAACTAGTTCTATAATTTAATGTGTTAGTGTTAGCCGCTAGCACTCTGGATATTATGACTTTATCACAATAAATACACTTAATAAATCTAACAGTTTTGTTTAAGAATTATTTCTTGATTTTTATTTTACTATTCAGATTATGCTAATGCTGAAATGAAATTTGATGTTAAGAATACACTCATTTGAAATGGTGTGGTCCTCCACTAAAATCCGCTACTACAAAGTGGCCCACGAGCCAAAACAAAATCGCCAACCGCTGCCATGGATGGACACCTTGTTATTGTCATGGCAACCAGCGGTTTATGCAAAAAGAATACCCCAACTCGTGTAGTGGGTAACTATAGAAACCATGGCCAACCATGACCACCTTGTGGCTGAGGTGGGCGTCGAGTCAATATCGACGGATCTGATTCAACTCAAAATATCCGATGTAGATTTGCCAAAACTGGTTGGGCTCAGAAAATTATGGACATTGTAAGCTTCGTAATGTGTGGGAGATGTCATCGATGTGATACAAATGTCAGGTACTAAAGTAATGATGTTTTATATGTGGGAGATGTCATCGATGGGATACAAATGTCAGGTACTAAAGTAATGATGTTTTATATGTGGCAGATGTCATCGATGTGATACAGATGTCAGGCACGAATGTAATGATGTTTTATATGTGGGAGATATGTGATCAATTCTGTATTTCACTTGACTTTCGCATATTTACATGCCTCAAAATGTCGATACTCTTTAATAGCAAACTAAGACATATTTATTAATATAAAGCAAATACAAATTCTTGCATCTTGAAATGAAGAACCTTATTTCGGTTTGTGTCGCTTTTAAATCTTCGTCGCGAAAAACTCAAAATTTCATCAAGAAAATATTGATGAAAGTGTTCAGTTTTATGATGTCGTGAGTGGTGATAAAGTTCTCTCCTTTTATGACTTCCTTATTTTTCCCACAAACACGAATCTGGTAAAAAGTTTTGTCTAAGGATGGCACAAATGACTGAGATAACCCAGACAGGCTGGATTGAAACCTTCGAAAATGATTTCTGGTAATGTGGCAAAATTGATTTAACAGGCGTTTTTGGTGGGTGAAGTTTGTAGCGATAAATGAGAAACGAAGAGCGTCCCCATTTTTACAGGAAACCACTGACATACATTAACACAAACAGCCAGAAATATGCGCTAATGTGTTTCAAATATGTTTTGTTTATTCGTGGCTGCCTTTAAAATTTAGGGTTGTTAAATGGTAGGCTGAGAAAGATAGTCACGTCAGAAAAGTAACAATGTGTTCAATGTTGATCCTTTTGGTTACCATAACAACGAGGGATCCACTGATGACGAGAGAAACCCTGGAGTCATTGACCTTTGTCATATGTCAAGACAATATTATGACGTGCTGGGGGACCGAGGATTGCAGCATTGCACGAAATTTGCTTGTGTCACTTACTCGTTGTAAATTATGCTGTACAGTCGGGGTGCTCGCTTCTTAGTGTGTTGGGGGTGGGGGCGCTTGGTTGGGGTTTAGGATAGTTGTTTGTGTTAGTCTGAGGAGGGATTTGGGTGGGAGGAGGCTATGTTGGTTGTCTTTGGATTGGTGGTTATGATAGCTTTGTTAGGGTGGGATGGTGTGTAAATTGGTAGGTTAGCATGGGATGGTGTGTAAATTGGTAGGTTAGGATGGGATGGTGTGTAAGTTGGTAGTGTTAGGGTGGGATGATGTGTAAGTTTGTTGGGTTAGGGTGGGATGGTGTGTAAATTGATAGTGTTAGGGTGGAATGGTGTGTAAGTTGGTAGTGTTAGGGTGGGATGGTGTGTACATTGATAGTGTTAGGGTGGAATGGTGTGTAAGTTGGTAGTGTTAGGGTGGAATGGTGTGTAAGTTGGTAGTGTTAGGGTGGAATGGTGTGTAAGTTGGTAGTGTTAGGGTGGGATGGTGTGTAAGTTGGTTGTGTTAGGGTGGGATGGTGTGTAAGTTGGTTGTGTTAGGGTGGGATGGTGTGTAAGTTGGTAAGTTAGGATGGGATGGTGTGTAAGTTGGTTGTGTTAGGGTGGGATGGTGTGTTGTACTTTAAACTGTACCACTAGTAGTATAACAAACTGTACCACCAGTTGTATAACAAACTATACCACTAGTTGTACAAAACACTGTACCACCAGTTGTATAACAAACTGTACCACCAGTTGTATAACATTCATTAAACCACTAATTTTATAACAGGTTTTACCACTAGTTGTACAACAAACTGTACCACCAGTTGTATAACAAACTGTACCACCAGTTGTATAACAGTCACTAAACCACTAATTTAATAACAGGTTTTACCACTAGTTGTACAACAAACTGTACCACCAGTTTATAACAAACTGTACCACTAGTTGTATAACAAACTGTACCACCCGTTGTATAACAAACTGTACCACCAGTTGTATAACAAACTGTACCACTAGTTGTACAACAAACTGTACCACCAGTTGTATAACAAACTGTACCACCAGTTGTATAACAGTCACTAAACCACTAATTTTATAACAGGTTTTACCGCTAGTTGTACAACAAACTGTACCACCAGTTGTATAACAAACTGTACCACCAGTTGTATAACAGTCACTAAACCACTAATTTTATAACAGTCAGTACCACTAGTTGTATAACAGGGGCTCACTAACAAGATTCAGAAACCTTATTGGCGGGGGATGTGGTGGGAGTCCAAGCTGACTACGATAGGGTTTGAAAGCGAGAGAGGGGGGAGCCATTACTGTACTGTCGCGTTACGTAACTAGTCACAACAAAATTGTAGACAATTTACGCTGTCACACAGACAGAACATCTCTGACATTTATCTATGTTGTGGCAAGTGTCAGTAAGACGGACAATGTCTGTAAATGTGACAGATGTCAGTTAGATGGGCGATGTCTGTAAATGTGACAGATGTCAGTAAGATGGGCAATGTCTGTAAATGTGACAGATGTCAGTAAGACGGGCGATGTCTGTAAATGTGACAGATGTCAGTAAGACGGGCGATGTCTGTAAATGTGACAGATGTCAGTAAGACGGACATAATCTGGTAATGTGACATGTGAGGCACTCACTGTGTGGGAAACAGAAATGGCCATCACTTGAAGCCTAGTTTTTAATTGAAAATCTGAAGCATTTGAAGTTAATACGAATATCAAGATAGAACATTTAGCCTAACATTAAGTGGTTCTCGAGTGGTGTGTATGTGTGTGACGAGAAGCTTGGTGGGCTGTAATGTTATCTTGTACACTCTATGTTAAAACTTGTTGTTTTTTTTCAATGGAAAGTGAGTAGAGATATTGAAAATTGACTGGCATCATTTGGCAAACTTTTTTCAACATTCGACACAGTGCAACTCGCCGTTATGGACACGGTACAACTCACCGTTAAGGACACAGTACAACTCCCCGTTATGGACACAGTACAACTCACCGTTATGGACACAGTACAACTCCCCGTTATGGACAGAGTACAACTCACCGTTATGGACACAGTACAACTCCCCGTTAAGGACACAGTACAACTCGCCGTTATGGACACAGTACAACTCGCCGTTATGGACACAGTACAACTCACCGTTATGGACACAGTACAACTCACCGTTATGGACACAGTACAACTCCCCGTTATGGACAGAGTACAACTCACCGTTATGGACACAGTACAACTCCCCGTTAAGGACACAGTACAACTCGCCGTTATGGACACAGTACAACTCACCGTTATGGACACAGTACAACTCCCCGATAAGGACACAGTACAACTCACCGTTATGGACACAGTACAACTCACCGTTATGGACACAGTACAAATCCCGTTATGGACACAGTACAAATCCCCGTTATGGACACAGTACAACTCGCCGTTATGGACACAGTACAACTCCCCGTTATGGACACAGTACAACTCACCGTTATGGACACAGTACAACTCGCCGTTATGGACACAGTACAACTCCCCGTTAAGGACACAGTACAACTCACCGTTATGGACACAGTACAACTCGCCGTTATGGACACAGTACAACTCCCCGTTATGGACACAGTACAACTCACCGTTATGGACACAGTACAACTCGCCGTTATGGACACTGTACAAAACACCGATATGGCTCCCATCATAATAATTCTCTCCTCTTTTCAAAATCCTTTGTATTAACTATTAACTCTTTGTGGCTGCTTGTTTGCCTGAGTGTCGAAAAAACGTTGGATCGATTATTAAACCACTTCCCCGTAAGCTGGCAAGGATAAACTTTACAGGCAGGCTTGTGCCGATGATAAAAATGATTATCAAAATTTCATATCTTATCTTATCTTATATGTTACAGACGCTCCTTCTGTACAGAAGATTATTGCGTCCTACGTATTTCTATGGCTTGTGTTTAGTCCTGTATTCTTACTAGAGTTTTAAAAGATGATAAAGTGTTTGCTTTCCTGGTTTCTTCAGGCAACCCATTCCCCGTCCGAATACCGGACGGAAAAAAAGAAAACGTGTATGTGTTTGTTCTTGCATATGGAATAAGAAATGTGTTTTTATCTTTATGCCTATTTGAGGGTTGTATTAAGTTATCTTTGTGTTGTATTTCTAAATTAGAATTAATTGCCGTATGTATAATTACTAATTTACTCGATCAAATGTCCTGTAATAAAATTAATGAATTTTTAGATTGTCTTTATTTATCTCTATTTAACATGCAAATTTTTGTGCAAGAGTATCGTGGTGCGTATTATATTGAACAACCTTTCCTGTCGCGCGGTAAAGTGCGTATTTTGAATATACTTTTTTAAAATTATATTCATGATCGGTGCGCATTATATTAAACATGTTGTTACAAGACATAACTAAAATTGTGTATTTTTGGATTGTTATTCGCTGCGTATTGCATTGAACAGTTATGTCTCGTACATTAAGGATTTATAGTCAAAAACCTGTTTTTACGGGGTTTTAAAACTTCTTTTTGCATCGAACTACCATAATGAAGTCTTCATGACCTTACGTATTTATGGCTATCCCAACCTCACATATCCATGGTTATCCCAACCTGACACATTTATGTATATCCCAACCTCACACATACATGGCTATACCAACCTCACATATTCATGGCTATCCCAGCCTGACGTATTTATGGCTATTCCAACCTCACATATCCATGGCTATCCCAGCCTGACGTATTTATGGCTATCCCAACCTCACACAAAGATCAACGGTTTCACTTTCCTGAGACTGGCATCGTATTGACCTAGATTATGGACGCCTAGCGAATTGAACGATGGATGTGGCATGTTTCCATTTCTATGCTAATTTGTGTCATACTGGCTGCGAATATTAATATTGAAAACAAAAAATTTCGACGCTTGATAATGCAATCCTCTTCTAACAATTAAAAATCCTTGAGAACCGCTGTTAAAATGAATGGAGGAAATCACTTTTCCCACCAATTACAAACATCCCTGCTGTTGTTAACGTCGAATGTCCGAGGCACTTGTCTAGCATGAATTATCTGCCCGTGCAGTTAATAGCTGCAAACAAAGACATTTAAGTGCTGTGAGAGCCCAACATGGGGATGTTTTGTTCCCACACATCTCAAAGTTAGTGACTATAGAAGTGCATCACTTTTTAGTGCCCCCCCCCCACCTCAACCAAACTGAATAAGAAATGTGTACAACATCAGTTTCAAAAATGACGAGTACATTGGCTGCTTATGGCATTATCTGAGGCGCATTCGATACCATTTAGTTACAACTGTGAACAGTCATACGCATAAAAATAGGAAGGCAAAAGGCTGTGACAAGATATTGCTTGTCAAATTAAAAGTTCCGAACAATGTTGTTGTTGTTGTATTTTACATTAACAAATAGTTATAGAAGAATAATATTTTTTATAAATTTAATTTAATTTTTTCGTGAGTCAAGATTATTCCCTGGCTTCTAGACTTGTTAAAAGTATGTAAGTCGTAGCTTGGCAAACTAACTCATAGGTATGCTAACTGGTGGGCTCACTATTACCAATTTGTGTGTTGGCTAAGTCCGGGTTAATCTAAAGTTTATTCTACAAACATAATCTCAAAGCCAATAAGCCCCTACAAAAATGATAATTCAAGACTTTAAAAAAAAAAAAAAAACAAATTCAGACATTAGATATTTGTCATGTTGTTAACAAGTGGGAAATTTTCCACAACTGTGAATCGCCATTTCGTGAGTTCCAATGATTAGAAGAAGAAAACCACGCAACACGTTTAATGAATGCAATCTTTGACAAGCGTAACCCGACCACGCCTTGCGTGACAAGGACGAACGTGACAGTTCACGGAGAACCCGTGACCCCCACCCCCCCCCCAACCACTCACTGGCCGGAGATGTCTCTCCGCACGGATGATGCAACAATTACAAAACTCGATATGATATTTGAACGTAACATGGCTGCCGGGGGATGAAAACACCGTTTTATTTAAATTCGAGAACTTGAGTTGCGGCATTCCCCCCCCCTTTTAAATCGAGATGGAGACGCATTTCTTTAATTTTGACCACTGCTTGGGAAGAAATCCTTGGTCCCGGCGCACGCCCGTGTCAAGAGGGGAAGATTTGAGCCTCATGAATACTGATTGCTTTAGATGTTTTCGCTTGTCGATATTGAATCAGAGGCTCGCCATCTCAATTTGATCGTGATTCCAGACAGACTAGCCTCAGTTTGCTTCTTCGCTGATGAGAAAATGGCCAGAAATTGCCCCCGGGTTTGGAATCAGAGTTGACCAACTTTCTGTGCTATTTGTATTCCTTTGAACACTAGAAACGATACCATTGGTTGTTGCTATTAAATTGGAGGGTGTGTATTTTTGTCTGTTTCCTTTGATTAAAGTAAAGCAATGAAGAAAACACTTCTGAAAGATGAAATGAAATGTACGAAGATCAAAAAGAGCATTTGAAGATTTGAGATTAAAGTTGGTCTTAACAATTTATAATCATTGCATTTGGTTATTTTTAATTGTTACAAAATTTAAATGATACATTTGCTGTTGTTTTTAATTTTAACGCTGCCTGTAAATTCAATAACTTTTATTTACCGAAGTATTAATAAAAATCAATCCTACTATATTTAAAGTAAATGTTTAGAGAAATAAAATCGAAGTCCGTTTGATGATTCGAAGCTGATGCTGCGTGTTCTTCCGAGCACAAGATTAATATTTGACTTAATACGAGTGAACTGAGGCTCAGGCGTTACTGGGGTCTAAGATGGTACCGAGGCCTACGATGGTACTGGGCCTAAGACGGTACTGTGACCTAAGATGTGACTGAAGCCTAAGACGTTACAAAGGCCTAAGATGTTACTGAGACCTAAGACATTACTGAGACCTAAGACGCTACTGAGGCCTAAGACGGTACTGAGTCCTAAAACGTTTCTGAGGCTTAAGACGGTACTGAGGCCTGAGACGGTACTGAGGCCTGAGACGGTTCTGAGGCCTATGACTTACTGAGACTTAAGATGTTACTGAGGCCAAAGACGTTACTGTGGCCTACGACACTTCTGACACTTGCCGTCTAGCGGGCATGTTGCAATCAACATTAGTCATCAACTGGAAAAATCGACTTTTAATTCCACCACCCCCTCCCCCACCCCGCAGACATCCTTCGACCCTCCCCTGTCCTATCGTTGATCCGCATGCTCTATTAGGATCTTTGTTTCTCTTGGCTTTTTTTTTTTAATCCAGTCCTTTTCTGATCGGGTTTAGACTATACAGTGTAATTTAGGCCTTAAAAATAAAGGTGAATTCTCCGTCAACACACTGACAATGAAGCATCAATTCAAATTTAGTGGCCACACCACAATAAAGGGTGTTAAATAATGAACTGAACTGTAGGCAGGGATAAGATTTTGTACACGCCGACCCCCTACCTAGCTAAAAAAGAAATCGCCTCGTATGGTGTGTTATGTATACTTATAAAATGTATTTTAGGCATAGGCACATTAGACAGCGACCTTGGGCCTACGATTAGTCTCATCATTTGTGGAGGCCTCGGACAAGAATCTTTACATATTTAATTATTTTTTAAAATTATATTTAGGTCCACCTAATTCACTTTGCCTAAGGCTTCCATTCCCTGGTGTTGTTATGATGATGTGTGGTGTTATGATGATGTGTGTTGTTATGATGATGTGTGGTGTTTTGATGATGTGTGGTGTTATGATGTGTGTTGTTATGATGATGTGTGCTGTTATGATGATGTGTGTTGTTATGACGATGTGTGGTGTTTTGATGATGTGTGGTTTTATGATTATTGTTGTAATGATGATGTGTGCTATTATGATGTGTGTTGTTATGATGATGTGTGCTATTATGCCGACGTTGTTTAAATGTTTTTTTCTATGACAGTATGGTTATAATTATGATTTGTTAAGATGATATGTGATGTTATAATAATATATGTTGTTATGATATGTCATTTTAGGTGCTTTCGATTGTCAATGAATTTAATTTTATGGAAAACACTCCATTTCGTAATTTTTATTTTTATCAGTGCATAAAATTCATGTGACCTTTGATGTCGTATTGTAAAAAAAGGTATTGGTTATTATGTGACGTATTTTTTAATTTCTTGGACTCATGCTGACCACAATTTGACGTAGTTGTTGGCCGGTGTGCTCGTTATGCTCACATCGACATGACGTCTTCAAATTGCTTCTGGAACATCGCGAGATTCTCGTGAATCGCCCACTGTAAAGATGGCGGCTGTGCCTCGTGGGCAGAGGACCCAGACCTGATCAAATTGCAATAAAAGCTGAAGTGGCTCACGACACTTGGTTGGGGGTGAGGGGGCGGGGTGTCAAGTACTGTCCTGGGGAGAGACAGAATTGATTTGCTCCAAGGGAAGGAAAACGAAACTATTGAACGAGAGTTAAATCATTAGCGTTTTTCGTCATCACATTTTATTTCTTGTAAAATTCTAAATTGTGCTCAAAGTATCTCTTTATTGCCTATTTTAACATGATTTTTTTTTTTTATTTTTTTTTTTTATATAAAGATTTTTAATTTGTTTCTTTCGCATTTTTTAAAATAAATTTTTGTTTATACCAATGAGTTCACTCGCCAATGCAATGTTCCCATTCCTAAATGCCAATGTGCTAGAATATTCTACTGTGAAATTTTGGGTTACAGGCTACAGGATGCTTTTTGTCTCCCAGGCTAGGTTGACATTTTTATTAATTACCCCTTTTCCAGTGGCGTCACTAGGGGTTGCGGTGGGGGTGGGCCGCCCTGGGTGACACCAACCCTAGTGACGCTCCTGCCCTTTACCTTTGGCAACTTACTATCGTTAATGTTTTTAATTTATTTTTTTTTAAATATTTTTTTTTAGTCTTTGATTTAATTTAGTATTTTTCAACGTAGATTTTTTAAAAGTAAAATAACTCAACCACAATAATATACTGCATGTTATAAACACACACAAAAGTATTTATGTCACTCTTCGCTTTATGGTAAACTGTTTCATCTCTTCTCTGAAAAACTAATATGGCAGATAGTGTTGATGCATAGTTTAAGCCTTTTTATGAGGATAGCTTTTGTGTTGGACAAAAATGGTGGGGAAATGATGGTTTAGTGTTTTCTTGCAACTTTTGAGAATCATTGTATAGAATTTCTCCAGCATAAAGAATTTAATGGATATTTAATAACGATGAAACGTTGATAATGTGTTGAGTTTATTGATGCAAAGCTTATATTTCATTGATGAATTAAGAAATGTTAATACTAACAAAAAATCAAAGGTAAAGGGAAGTAAATATATTTTTTAAAATAACCAAAGTATACAGTTATGAATTTTTTATCTACCTGTACGGTATTTTCACGCATATTCCTCGCGGGTTATACTAGATTTTACAAAGCCCGCACCCCCTTGCGGGGTATCAGGAATTTTTTTGTTTACTGAATAATTCATCAATGGCACTACTACTTATGTTTTTTCACAATCTACATGCAATCGTTTGATATTACGTATCTGAGTTTATAACGTGGCGAGCGATAATATATGTAATACGTAGTTCATTCAACTAGAGTAGTTCATTCAACTAGAGTAGTTCATTCAACTAGAGTAGTTCATTCAACTAGAGTAGTTCAGTATGATTTGACTTCTCAAATGTGGTGGGATAGTGCGGGGTATAAGCGTGGGCGGGTTATAACACAATTTGTTTTTACAGGATCTAAAAATTCAGCGGGGTATAAGCGTGGGTGGGTTATCTGTTGTGCGGGGAATATGCGTGAAAATATGGTACTCTAATATCCTGTGAGAAATGAAACTCTTTTAATATTCCCCATTATTAATGGAAACTTTTCATGGAAATAACATACATATGTTGTTTAGATTAATATTTTTCAAGTTATATATTTTAAAAACACTGAAGGAAAATTTTTTTAAAAACCTAAAAAATAATATTTAAAAAAAACTTTTAAAAAGCAAGGGAAAAAATGTATTTATTATATAATATTTGTTTATTTTTATTTTCACAGGAACAGAATTATTGGCCTTTATTTGAAAAATATTGAAAATGTGTCGAAGGTAAGTAAAAAATTAGATTAATAATCCTCAGCTTCAATAATGAAGAGCATATTTCTATTGTAAACAACTTCAGATTTTTTGCTTTGGTCTTGTTTGTTTTTCTCTTATCAAGAAAATTATTTTTTTTTCCTTCTGACAGAGATTCAATCAAGAATTCAGATCATCTTCAGCTGCTGCTTATGCTTGTAAAATACAAGGGAAATTAGAGGTCAGTTCTAGATATTTTCAAAGAAGTATTTCTGAATGACTTTGAACTTCCAGCTTGTGTAGAATGACATGAAATAGGAACTTCTTTATTATGTTTATTACCTAATCAATAGCAATGATCCTTGAGTTAAACATGAAAAGGCATTTAGTGTTAAATGTAATGTATTAAAATTTAAGATATTTCTTTATCAGAATCCAGAATGTCAAAATCATATCAGATATCTTGTGAGGAATTCAACTGTGAGCAATGGCTTCTACATGTGTGGTACAGGAGCTTATAATCCTATGGGTTATAACCTTAAGGTAAGGCTTTTTACTTAATTTTAGGGCTGTTATTGATTAATTTAAATTTAATCGATTACTTTTGAAAAATTACCAGATAATTAATCGATAATTTTGATTAAGCTAAAAATAAGATTATGATGTCATTGTACTGAACATTTCAAGGAAGTAACAAAAACAGACAATTAACATTTTTTAATTTAAATATAAGTAGTTCAATATAATGTCAATGAATTCAAATTTTGTTATTGTTAGTTGAGTAAAAACAATTTTTAATTTTTTATATAATTTTAATCGATAAAAAATTTACTGATTCATCGAGAAATTAATAGTTAATTTCCGCAGCCCTACTTAATTTATTTTCATGTTACCGTAAAAAATGACATACTGGCCAATTATGGAACAAATGCATTTTCTTTGTTTTTAATAAGATTATGTAGAGAACTACAAAAATTGCAAGATAAAGTTCATGATGAACCAAGAAATCCCAAAATCAAGATATTATTTAGATTAGATAATTGAAGCTAAAATGGACCAATATTCAGATGCTTTCATCAAATTTCAGCTTGAAGGTGACAGATTTGTTGTATTATCAGAGGACAAGGCCTTTGGTGTCTGCCCATATGATCCCTATGACAATAATACTGCAATATTAGTGGGTGAGTCTGTTTGTACACTGGAATAGACTTCAAAATTAAACTATAAAATTGGTATCCATTAAATTATTATTGCAGTTATAAAATCTTTAACCTCTGTAATTGTATTTGTTAATTAATCAGTTGAAAATTAACTTATTTGATCCTTGATAAACTTTTTGTAAAAATTAAATTGATAATAATTTCGAAAATTACTCTACATCTATACAATGAGAACAAGGCCACATCTGACAGGCAAAATAGCCTTTCTCTCCTATTCCATTATCTGTATGTGCAGGACTGGTTGTCTTATAGTTGTTTCTGTGCCAGGAAGTTCACCATCGACTGCTAAAGCTTAGCTTTTCATCATTCCAAACTTTTTGGATGTTTTGGTGGCAAAGCTACATGCAAACTTTCAACTACAGTGTTGGTCAGGGTCAATGCATTATGGCCCGTAGCACAACACAGAATCACATAGTTCAGTGTTATCTGCACATATGCCATCCTCTATTGTCATTTTATGTTATACTTACACACTTGTTCCCTGACATTATGTGTGGGGAAATTGTGGGAAATCTCTTTCTTTTGTTGAGAGCTTTTCCAAAGGCACATCTCTCATGGGGTGAGAAAAACTATAGTATCACATATTCGAATTTTCCACTTTCTATGCCATGTGTGTATTGGTAATCATATATGCTGAAGATATTCCTTTTGTTCAGGAGACCAAGTTTCAGCAGACAGGCAATGAGGTGCACTCATCTCCCTCCATCCACCCTTTGACTGATGACTGTCCATGCCTTGACATTTTTACATAATTTTGTGTATGTTTAAAAAGATTGGAAGATTGTGTCATCCTTTTTAATTTATTTTATTTATTGTGTCAAATTATAGAGTGCCGTACTGCAGCTTATGGCTGTGCAACACAGCTTTCACAAACTTGCAAAACAAATTTACAAAAGACAATCAATTTAATTTTTTTCTAGAAAATGGTGTTCATGGCAACATTCCTGTCCTGTTTGCTGGTACATATGCAGACCTCATCAAATCTGATCCAGTTATTTATAGGTTACCTTCATTCAGACCTAATGGAAAACTAGAAGCTAATTATGTAAGGACTGTCCGAGTTAGAAATGACTGGTTAAATGGTAGGCATTCAACTTATCTGTATATTTAATAAACTAACATTTATATTATACTCTTTAAAACAAAGCTTAGACAAACTAAATCTATGTTAAACATATTTCATGATTGTTAAATTGAAAAATTGTTAAATATTTTGATTTTTTACATCCATTCTTGCTTTTCATTTTTAATTTTATCTTGATATACCTTGATATAGTAATAAACATTACAAGTAAAGATTAGAAAATGTTTAAGTTTTAAATACAATACAAATCAAAATTTTCTTTGGTACCACAGGCGCCACATCACTTTCTTGCTCTTTGATCCTATCAGAGTTTTGCATCTTTTCATTTTTAATTATAATCCAAAATTTATTACTAGATAATGCTTCACATAAAAATGCAAGGGAAATAACTTAAATTTTAATTTTTATGGTCGGACAAATAAATTATAATTATGAAATTACTTTTATTCACAAATTGCACCATTTTTTTAAAATGCATCTCTCATTATTTACAAATTTTAAATGAATTTTCTTTTATTCTCAAGAGCCCCAGTTTGTGGGATCATTTGATGTTGGCCCATATGTGTACTTTTTTTATCGTGAGGTGGCCCTAGAGTACACAAATTGTGGAAAGAAGATATATTCTAGAGTAGCAAGAGTTTGTAAGGTAATTTTTCATAAATATCCACAATGAATAACTTGAAATGCTATTTTTATCAAATTTATTAACATTTGGATTCAATCAAACTTCAGTTTTTAAAATTATTTTCCATTTTACAGAATGACCTTGGTGGGACTAGTCATTTACAAAATATTTGGATTTCATTCCTGAAAGCAAGGTTGAATTGTTCCATACCAGGAGAATATCCATATTATTTTGATGAAATACGTAAGTTCCAAATTATTTTTTTTTGGCCCCATATCCGCTTGGTCGTTGGGGGTTCTAATGATTCCATTGGAACTTCTCTGGGCTTGGTAGACCTGGCGGCGCCCATCTCCTCTCCAGATCAGTGGAGGACTTTTTTCCTGAATTTTGTTGATGCAGCTTGAATTTCAAATAAATTGACTTAAACTGCAATTTTTATATATTTATCATGTTATCATTTTCAAGAAATGATGTCAAAACTGACAAAGAGCTATTTTATTTAAAATGAAGCTTTCTTAATGCTAATCATGATACTGTAACATTAACTTATACTTTATACAGCTATTAAATGAAAACTTAATCCTGAGTTTATTTTATTATCGGAAGATAATAGTTAAAAGTTGAACATTTTGTCTCTAAGGAAATAATTCCATATTTTGTCTAATAAGTAATAATCCCATATTTCCTTGAATCTATTGTATCAATAAAACAAATTAGATTCAGGTAGAATATTTTTTTTAACAAACTGATGTGGCTTTTTTCCTTTTTAAAATTTATTATAACAATAAATAGAGTACCTCAATTAATACTTAATACCTAGGAAAAAAACCTAACCACATGTCATACAAAGTTGCTGCCTTCAGATAAATAATTTTTATTACTGATCATAAAGTCATGCTGTTTTTTCTTCATTTAAATCCTCAGAGGATGTTTACAGAGCTGGTGATGTGTTTTACGGATTATTTACCACCAGTGTGTAAGTTCACCAAGTTGGCATTGGTCTATTAAGTTGGTGTAGAGGTAGAGCTCTTGTGCCTGTGTTATTTTATAACATTTAGATCTTGTATTTATTCGTGACCTGTTATACTTTATATTCTTAGAAATGGCTTAACAGCATCAGCGATTTGTGGTTTTACCTTGACTGAAATTGATAAAGCATTTGACTCACCATTTAAAGAACAAAGAGACAAACAATACATATGGTTACCAGTACCTCCAGGGGATGTTCCAACACCAAGACCAGGAAATGTAAGAAAGAAAAAAAGCATTATATATGCTTAAATTAATTTCTAAGTAAAAGCTTCTTTTGATATAAGCTACATTATTACTTATCATTGTTCATACATACCATTGTTTCATTTGTTACAACATCCAGATTGAAGACAGGGTCTCTAAAATCATTATAATCATTCTTTGCACTACATCAAACATGTAGCCCTGGAATACTTAATCAAATTCTGCCAGTC
Source organism: Radix auricularia (assembly GCA_002072015.1). NCBI lineage: Eukaryota > Metazoa > Mollusca > Gastropoda > Lymnaeidae > Radix > Radix auricularia. The sequence goes on along the minus strand of MUZC01000444.1, from coordinate 206,961 downwards.
AGACCAGTCAATGGCCTTCTGCCTCTATGCCCTCGCCCAAAAGCTGTAATTCTATTTCCAACTTCTCCATCCATCTCATTCTTGGTTATGCCTGTTAGACTTCTGTCCCTGGGCTTCTGTCTATCAACATTGAGGCTAGCTCCTGCTCTGTACATTTAAGAACATTACAGGTCACCACCTGAAAAGCATCTCCTCATATGGGCATGGGTTGTATTCCTAAGGTATCCATCTGTTTTTCTGACAGTTATTGGGATTTCATAACAAAGCAACTTTTACATGGCAGGGTTGTCAATCCTGTACACAACCATTGGGGGGAAAGTGTGGGGTGAGGGTTTGCAAGGTCTCTGGGTTGATGCCTTTGTGGATCCCTCAACTATCTACAAGGCAGTTGGTTCTAGCTCTGATATGCTCCAAGTACTTTCCAAGTTTACTCTTATGGGCTTCCCTCAATGTGAACCCTGGGATAATTCTAAATGTAAGATTAGTATCTCCAAATGAGCCTGGTTTAAAGACTTGGGGGGGGGGGAGAAATGTGTGAAGCCTATACTCTGAAATATACAATAATCACATATAAAGGAGTGGTTTAAAATAAATGTTTAACAGAAATAAAATTTAGCACATTATAGTTTTATGGTACATTTTTTAATCTTAAAATTAAAAATGAATTTTAAATTATTTTTATTTATGTTATCAATTGTTTTCAATAGTCAAGAAAGTCAATATAACACCACCATGAGGCTGGGTGCATGTCACTTTAATTTTTTTTTTTTTAATAGTTTAAAAAGATACATTTTAACAACTTTTAATTTCATGGATGACTTGTATAAGCTTTGACTTGTCAAAGAAATATCCAGAAAATATAACTTAAAAAGAAGTGTTTTAAGTGCAGCTTTAAAGGCCTTAAAAGTAGGAAGGCTTTTAATGTGTAGTGTGAAATGGGAGATAATTCCATTGTTTTGGAGCCCAAAAAAACCCAACATTTTAGTGTATATATTAGGAACAGAAGCACAGGTGTGTGTCTGAAAAGTGTGAATGGACAAGAGGATGAATAGAAAGAAGTTTGGTAAGATAGGAAGAAATTAGGAATCAGAGAAGTTAAAACAGAACATTTTGTCATCAGTGCATGTCTGTATGAGAATCCAATACAGTAGTGGAATGGTATGGTCACATTTCTTTGCACTTAGAACTAGCATAGGAGCTATTTCAGAATTTCAGTCAATTTATATTTTTCAATGCATATTTTTGGTAAACCAGAGAGAAGAAAGTTGCAATAGTCAAGAGGAAAGACTTTAAGAGCACAGAATAGCTCAACTTTTTTTTTGTAAATTTTAGATTTTTAAGACTTTAAAATCTAGGTTAAATATATTTTATTTTGTTTTTACATGCAATAACTTATAGGCTATCAATAACATTAATAATAATGTAGCATGTTTTTAAATTTTTCTTACTTTTTTTTTCAGTGCACAGCCATAGGCAAAAATACAGAATTGCCTTATGATTTTATTCCATTTGTGTCCAGATTAAGCATGTTGATGGACAAAGCAGTCTCACATACTTTAGGAAAGCCAATATTTTTCAAAGGGAATTGTCTCATGCAAAAGATTGTTGTTGTCCATAATATTGCAGGTCCAAGAAATCTGGTTTTCTTTACAGCTACTAGTGAGTATAACCATAGTAGTGTCTATGAAACTAATATCTTATTATTTTATTTGATTTAAATTGTTTTTTTACTGATAAATTAAAAAATCATTAGATCTAAGTAGGGCTTCGTAAATTAACGATTTCTCGATTAATCGGTAAAACGTTTTATCAATTAAAATTATTTTAATCGATAAAATAGCGATTACAATGTAAGAGAAGGTATTCAGAAATTTTTCGATTTATGAATTAATAATTAATAATTATTTGCTTTTTAACGTAAAAACTTCTCAATTTAAAAAGAAAAGGTCTTTCAAGTTTAAACTTTAAAATAATCTCTTTTTATAAGGAAAATGATATAAAAAAATAATAATTGTTTTTACTTAATTTACAATGACAAAATTTAAATTTATTGACATTATATTGAACTACTAATTTTTGTTTTAAAATTTTTATTACCTGTTTTTATTACTTCCCTTGAAATTTTCAGTTTAATGACTTCATACATCTCATGTTTAGCTTTAATAATTATAATCTATTAATTATTCGGTAATTTTTCAAAAGTTAACGATTAAATTTAAATTAATCGATAACAGCCCTAGATCTAAGTATTTTTCACTTATTATTTTTTGTTTTTGCTTAAAATAAGCTTAATTATATTATAAATATATTTTAGACAAAATTTAAACTACTTACAAATCCAAAAAATATTTGTTGAATGAAAGTATAGTCAAGATCAATGTAAAGCCTTGTATTTCTTCTTTGAAACGTGTAGATATGTCATTCTATTTGTTGCAGATGATGGTATTATTTACAAAATTGCTGCATGGGCAGGACTAACAGAATTGGATCAGCCTAAAACATACATTGTTACAAGCTACATACCATTTAATGACAACAGACCTATTTGGGATATGCTTTTATATGTAAGTGACTTTTTTTTTAAATCACTCGTGTACTTAATCACATTTTTAAGAAATGTGTACAAGTTAAAAATGGAAGAAATTTTTCAAAGAACCAACTAAACACTTTACCATAACTCTTTGATATAACACAAAAACCTCGTTTTTTTCATTCTTGAAATTAAAAAAAGATCACTGAATACAAATGCAGCATTGATATTAATAAACTTTTGGTAGTTAAGGTTAATGAAGTGATCATTTATGAATATTTTTTTAACTACTTAAAATACATTATGAATCTGTTGTAGGGTTCTTCTTTGTATGTTGGAACTGACATGGCTGTTGGTCAAATAACAGTTGAAACCTGCAAGAAGTATGCAAAAATAGATCTCTGTGTCTATGACCCATACTGTGGTTGGGACAATAATCTGGGAGAGTGCCTGTCAAAAACCAATGAAAGAAGAAGGTAAATAAATTTAATGTCACTGTAATTTATCAGAGACTAAATTTAATATAAAATTAATTCCACCATTTTGACCGGACAAATCCAGCCATTTAGTGTTCAACGTTTGGTTGTAAAATTATTTTTGATTGAGCTGATTTAATTACAGTTACTCTCCAAAGCATTTTTTATAAATTTTATTTTCACAGTTTGATTACTTATAGTCACCTTGATTTATTGTCCTACTCATTAGAGGAAACTATACGCAAACAAGTAGGAGAACTATATAGTAAGTAAATAACCATCTTCAAATACTCTAACAATGATATAATTAAACTTTTTCTTTTAATTTAGGTCACCCACATCATTACATTGATACATTATCAGTCAAAGTGTCACTAAGAATTTTTTTGATGCTTAAATAAAATGAGTACAAAATTTTAGAATCCCATTTTAAAATGTATTTTATTAGGTTTTTTTTAATTGAGGTTGAATTTTTTTATTTACCACAGCTTCTGAAAAACTGTCAAAAACATCAGGAAGTTCTGTTACTCTGAAAGTTGAGTACAGGCTTCATATAACTGGGAGTGTAAGGTGGACAAGAAATGGAACACGCATAATTAGTGACCGACACATTTTAGCACTAGATAATTCGTTAATTATTACTGATTTGCGAAAAGCTGATGAAGGAGTATATGTTGCTGTTGACAATATTGGAAGAACCGTGGCTGAATATTCTTTGGTTGTTGAGACAAGTAAGTATCTAAAGCCTAAATTTTTTTTAAGTAGTAAAAGGCTACCAAAACATTTTATATGACCCAAGATAAATTCTCATTGATTTATTAAAATGTTTTATTAAATTTGTGTCTGTAAGGTAAAGAACAAATCGAACAAAGGTGGATGCGAAAATTTGACCAGTGGTGTGATGAATTTGAGCGTTATCAGGAAGACATTCGACAATGGGTATGTTTATAAAACTAGTTTATTTTCATCAAATGTATTTTTAGCCCATTAAAAATTAATTTATAATTTCAGTAGTCCTTACTTCAAAAACACATTATACTCAATTTCATAACAAGTCATGAACTTATAAAACTTAAATTAATTTCCATGAAGTTAATGTATTTCATTTTTTTATATCACAAATTAAATTGTGCCATGGTAAATCAAATTTTTATATTTTTCAGGAAAGGAAATGTTCTACTTGCTGTGCTGAAACAGCACTGGCAAACATTAAGGTGCCTGCATTGAATGGTGGGAAATAAATTATGTGCACTATTACCAAAGGGAGAACATCTAATAAATCATCTTGTTGCCTTATTAACTTTGCTAGAGCAATGGTAGTTGTCTGTGCAATCTGGGATTTAAGCCTTATCTGCTCCAGCTTCAAAATTTGAAAGCTAACCCAGATGAGTTAATACTACTTTGAAATGTTAAAGCAAAGTCATAATGTTTGATTGTGAGATGGTCCCTCAAGATGTGGGCAGCATAGTGCTACTACAGTGTAGAAGCTGCAACATGAGGTGTTACTTTTGTATACCGCTTGTCAAAGCCTAACAGTACACCTCAGCATCTGTGATAGATATTTGTCTCCTTTCACCATTCCTTCATTTTCTACACCACCATTGTTCTTGATAATTTGACATTCTTGAAAATACATAAAACTGACTGTAAAATCTTCTCTAATCTTAGTATTTAAACACAATGGGTATGGAAGAATTAGTTTTGTATTGATAAGTTGTATTATTAAAGTTTTCAATTGTCTTATTAAAAGAAAGGGAGTTATTACTTTAAAAAGTGTTGATGAGTACTGAATTCAAATATATGAATGTATGTGTAAGTTGGAGAAATATCTTGATGCTACAGACTATGTCATGTTACACTTGCTTTTAAAAATGCTCTTTACTTTGGTAAAAGTTTAATACTCACTTTGTTGTTGCAAAACTGAACTCAGAATGATGCAGGTAAAAATTTTGATCTATAACATTTGACCTGCAAAGCTAATACTATCTTTAATCGGTGATTTTTAAATATTTGATTCTTAAGATACTAAGGATGCATAAATAATTTCTAAGCATTAAATCATCAAAAATATGGATATTCATTTAATTCAATAATATTTTTAACAAATATCATTAAGCAAAACAAAAAAGTAACCTCTTTTTTTCTCTTTTTTTTTTTATTGTTCTTTCGTACATATAAATATTTCATCAAAAATTGCTAGTTCAATTTAAAGCTTGTTGTAATAGTTATTAATAAGATCAAAGACCCAATGAGTTACATTCCTAAAATAAAGTCTAACTTATTAGTTAATATTATATTCCCTTTGAGTGCAAGTTTTTCTATCTTCTGTTTTAATTTTTTTTAAAACTTGTGTCAATGAAATTCTGTATTTTCTATTTTAAAAAATACTAATAATAAATCACTGATTTGATTTCTTAATGTGTCATATGTATAGGTCAAGGTTGGAAATGTTTTAGATTTTAAAGTAAAGTGCAAATGATTAATTAATGTATTCATACATTTATATGTATAATGTGTGGATTTATCACTACCAATGAAAATAACATGTCTAAATCCAAATAAGTTTAGACATTTCAGGCTTCACAAAGTTGATTGTGTATGCATTTCTTTCAAGACCTTTTTTAAAAAATTATTTATTTATTAAACTTTGAAGTAAATTTATCTTTGTTATGATGTTTTCATATTATTTAAAATCTCAAAGTTTCCCTTTCTTAATGATGAATTATGGCTAACCAGTACAAATTGACTCATATTTTGTTACTAAAGCTTTATAAGTATGTTTAAAAATTATTTATATTTCTGTTCTGAAAAAATTAAAATGTGAAACTGCAATAATTCCTTTAAGATTGGTAAAGACTTTCTTTTTACTGGCTTTTCAGTTTTTAGCATAATTTATTTGTTTTTCGTACACAATTCTTTATTTCACTCACTTACAGTATAAACTTGCATGTAGGTTGCACTCTTTACAAAATTTAACAAAATTTAGAAAAATCTAAGGGGAACCAATCAACTCAACAAAAGTAGAAATCTACAAAATTATATGATACATGCTGCCTTTGATCATGTGTGCTTAATCACAGAGTGTCAAATGACCCATGTACCAGCACTATTCGCACTAATGGTTATACCCCAAAATCCCTGACAGAAACAAATGTGAAACCATACAATTGTTTTAATGGTTTATTATGTTAGATAAACTTAACAGTTAAATTATGTTGTTTCAATTATAAGTATAAGGGTTGTAGATATTTTAAACCCTAAAAATGATACAGAGGAAGAACTGTGAAGTAGGTTTTAAGTTAAATGAATTATAAAAATGAGCAAGAAACAATATATTTTTACACTTTTCTTTTAATATATTATGTTAATTCTGTTATTAGAGCTCAAAATTAATTATTTGTATTTATCATTTAGTAGTACTTTTTTTCCCCCTTCACTATTTGATGATCGTCCAACATCTCATATATCGCAGCCTTGAAAGTGTAGGTAAATCCTCCAGCTCTGAAATATTTAAATGGTAGAATTTGCCCAATAAAATTAAACTTAACTATTATTAAGTGTCAAGAGGAAAAGAATATATGAATATTGCAAAATAAGGATGAATGGTCAAGTAAAGCACAACCCACATGGTGACAGACTTAACTGGACAATCCCACATTATCTGCAAGTTAACTGCAGAATATCCATTGGATAACTTAACTAGTGGTGCAACCTTTACACAAGTATATACTGTAATCTTTTGTCTTATAAAGAGGCTAGTTGAAAGGTATTGATTGTTTTGTTGCATATTGTGTAAAAATTATTCAGAGTAGGGTAAGCGAGAGAACTAATTGGAAAGTTGTTGGGTTTGGGGGATTTTTAAAAACAGTATCATCTTTTGTCAATAATATACAATTTAAGATTTCAACATAAAAATTAGAAAATATTGTTTTTAGCTAAAAAGAGTGCTATCAAACATGTCTGGTGTGGCTTTTCTTCGCAAAAGTGAATATTTGTATAACCTTCTCCTTTGAAATCATAAACTGATAGTTGTTTTTGTTTGTTGTTTATTTTCTTTAAATAATTTCAATAAAATAAAGGTCAAATATAATACTAATTATATAAATATAATATATTAGACAGAATTTTGAAAAATTCAATAGTTGATTAATTAATTTAAATTATTATTTATTTATTTTTACAAAGAAGCTTTTACATTCTCTTCATATTAAAAATATTATTATATTTATTAAAAAGGTTATAAAAAGAAATAGCAATCAAAATGTGTATTTATCTTATAGTTTTTCTGCTTTGTTTATACTTTAATATGGACTCAATTTTATTCAACCCTTTGGAGACAACGAGACTAACCTGGGAATGACGAAATGAAACAAGCGGGCTAGCATGGGTATGTGCCATCCAGGGCCAAACCCAGCTTTGCCAACCCTACCCCCACCTCACCCCCTCCGAAAGAATATGTTAATACTTTAAAAAATAACATTTTAATTAGATATTAACAGGGCTGCGGACATTAAGGATTTATTAATCGATTAATCATTTAACAATTTAATGGTTTAAATTTAATTTGATCGATAAAAATCTTTTTTTAATTTCTATTTTTTCCCCAATTTATTAATAATTTATATATAGATGTGCATATATAAAGAAAAAAGGTTTTTCTTCTTTATTTCTTGCATTGCAGAACAAATTTTCTGTGTTACATCAAAAAATTTCGCAGCCATAGAATTACTGTAACTTAACCGATTTTTAGAAATAACTTAATCTATACATATGTGTTAGAAGAATACAATTAATAGATTGATCTATTAAATTTTTCCCGGATTAATCGAACAATTTCTTTTACATCTTAACCAGCCCTAGAAATTAATAATAAGGACAAAATACATTTTTAAGTAAAAAATGAATTCTTGAATAAAATTAAAGTTTTCTGCTATTCCTTATTGTTCAATCTTAGGTGTATCAATTTCGTCTGTGGTACCATGCTCAATAGCAAAAATAGCATTGTTGATAATAATTAACTATTCATTAAACTGTCCTGAAATTTTTCCATTACATAATTAGAGTATTAAAGTATATCACATAGCATTGTCAAGCAAGGACTATTTTTCCTCTCGGGTATAAAAAAATGAATTAATGAATTCAATCCCACTTTCTTTTTCTATGCTTATTTTATATATATTAAAATGAGAATTCTTTACAACTATGAGAGAAGCTTTTCTAAAATTATCTCGCATATTTTTATCTATATGTATGGGCAATTTATTAGTATCCATTAAGTCCATGTATGTTGTTGAATTGTTATTGGTTGTTATTAGAATTTAATGGATACATCAATTTTAGCTTCTACAAGATGAGCAGCTGACAGACTTGCATCAATTATATACTAGCATATCAGTTTCATGTTCTTATACTACACCCGCCCATTAGTTTTTCAGTTCATTAGCATTAGTATCAGAAGAATTTGTATCAGGGGCTCTAAACTTAATATACATTACCCCTAATATTTTTTTCAGGAAAAAACATCTTGTAAACATTTTAGGCTTTTTTTATACACCAAATATCTTTCAGTTGCTTTTAAAAGAGTAAGGTCGGTAGGCTTACAACTTCCTCAGTGACTTAGGGCTCAAGACAGTCACTAGAGTATATAGATATATCTGCCCTGTCCCCAACAATGGTGGAAAGGAGCTTTTATTAGTATTAAACAAAAATCACCTACAGATAGGAAAAGGAGCAGAACCATGACAATGTCTGAAGGGCATCCCTGAGACTTCCTTCCCTAAACACAAATGTTAGCATATATTTTAACCCAAATCATCAAGAAAATTATACTGCTATAATAAGTAAATCATCATTATTCACAGGTCAACAAAAATTTTAATGTATAAAATATGCAGATTAGATTCAATCAGAAGCGTAATTATGGAGATTATAATTTCATATACAAAAATGTTATTACTTCATTTCTTTTACTACAATAACATAAATTGTTTTATTCAGTAAAGTTATTGGGGGTTTTTTGTGTGTCCCATTCATTAAATTAGGGCACAGGTATCCCAAAAATTGTTGTCTTGAAAGGGTTACACTTATCTTGTTTAAACTATTTCTTATACTTTGTTTGTTTTCTTTTTTTCATAAGGTAAATTAGTTGCAGTTGGAAAGAAAAATAATAAAAATATTGCAAAGGAAGCATCAGCAATAAATTATGACAAGTAAAAAATAATGTTTAATATAATACTATTTTTCTTTTTATTTACTTTTTATTATTCTATTAACTTAATTATTTGAAGTAAAAATAATATCCTGTTAATAATTCAATGTTTTTGTTTTCACACTTAAACATATTTTTCCTTTTCAAACCCTTTATGATACAGATAAGAGCCTATATTTTTTAAAATAAAAATGTGTCAAAAATCTTTATATAGCTATGAGCAGAACAAATGTTTAAGTTTGTTTGATATCAGCCTCACATTATAACATTAGTTGATATTGTCATGAAAATGTTAATTACTATGAATTATGTACATTGTGTCTGATTGATATAAATAAAATGTAATCCTATACTTACACTTAAGATGCTGGAGCTGGAGGGAAGTATTGAATCTATTTTCAGGTGTATTATAGATAAGCGTAAGACACAATAATCTTCTGTATAGAAGGAGTGTCTGTAACAGATAAGGTAATTCTGGAATTACCTCTACCGGATTTTTAATAATTGACATTTGTCACATCATTTTAATTTTCCTAATGCCATGTTGTTAATAGGGTGTGTGAGAAATTTGAATACTATGCTAATTGCCGAGTAAAGACTTTACTTAGGTATTCATATCATTTGACTATCAGTATCATCCTCATGTTTAATTTCATGTAAATATCAGGTGAACATTTCAAGTCCTTGAAATGTAAAAAAAAAATTATTTTCTTCTAGTTTTCTTTGCGTACTTAAAGGAAAGTATTGTATATATTAACTTTAAAAAATAACAAATTTTGCTGTCACTGAAGTAAACTAATTTATTTACTTCAAAATGCAGCAAAAAAATGCACATAAATATTACTCATTTTAAATATTTGAGTCTTTAAAAAAATGTAAATGGTATATTTGTGTTGGGAGCTATACTAATATAATAATTAAAGATATCAAAATATTTTTTTTAATTTTCCTGTAAATTGTAAGCCTGAAAAAGTAAAATGGCTGTGTGTTGATGAAAGGCAAATGCTAAATGTAAATAGCCTTTAATAGACATATAATTGAGTCTGGAAAATCTTTTCTATTTTAAACTTTTGTTGTGGTTCCTAATATTTTATGTTTCCTCTAATTTTAATATAGGCTTCTCTTTATTTAAATTGTTTCTTCTATGATGTTGCACAAAAAGGAAATGTTTATTGTATCTAAAAAGTATGTGATGTTTTTGTATGAATTGAAATTTACAGAGTTACATTATTAATGAAGAAATATATAAGCAAAGTCTCAGTAAAAAAATTTTTTATGAAATAAATTTTAACTTTTATTTAATGCTACAGTATTTTATAAGAAAATAAATGAGACATTGCAATTAAGCCTCTTGAGCAAAAAATAAAAAGGGATATGTTAAGGCTGTTAATGAAAATACCATTACATGGATGGTTCAGCTTGATGCCTTAAGGCGTTATAGAAAAAATTGGGGGGGGGGGGGGGG
>MUZC01000444.1:173435-188117 GCA_002072015.1 Radix auricularia | reverse complement strand
GTGTCACGGTTCTGAGCTGCCTTCTGGGAATCGCTAAATGAAAGGCCGGTCCACTCTTTGATATTGTCCTCCCAACTTTTCCTTGGTCTGCCTCTTTTCCTTCTTCCCTGGACTGTGCCTTGCAATATCGTCTTTGAGAGACCTCCAGATCTTGTCACGTGTCCGTACCATCGTAATTTCCTCTTTTTAATTGAGGTGAGAAGGTCCTCGTAAGGGCCAATGACAGCACTTATTTTGTCGCGGACCGCTTCGTTCGTGATGTGCGCCGTGTAGGAGATGTTTAGTACCTTTCGAAAACATCTCATCTCTAGCGCATTAATTCTTTTTTGGAGGTCTGCGGTGAGCGTCCAAGCCTCACAGCCATACAGGAAGACTGACATCGCCAGAGAGCGCATTAGTCGAATCTTTGATCTCAGGGAGAGCTCCTTGCTTTGCCAGATGTGTTTAAGTTTGCTTAATGCTGCAGTTGTTTGGGCCATTCTGGCAAGAATTTCTGGCTTTGAGCCTTCATCGGATATTATAGCCCCTAGATATTTAAAGGTAGGGAGTAGGGACCTCCTCGAGTTATTGCTCGTTTATCCGTATTTCACTTGTGAATTACTTATTTGCCATGACCTTGGTCTTCTCTGCATTGATTTCCATGCCATAGGCCTTTGATGTCTTCTCTAGCTTTGCAAGGAATTCTTTTAGTTCGTCCTCGCTGCCAGCTAGGCCGTCTATGTCATCGGGCGAAGCGTAGGTTAGTTATAGTTCTCCCTCCGATGCTGACCGTTCCGACATGGTTTTCGAGCACATCTGTCATAATTCTTTCTGGTACACAGCGGATTATCAGTGACATTTGCTCTTGGTGCCTTTTGTCAGGCGAACAATCAAGTATGACTGAAAAATATTTAGCTGATTTTACTCTTCCTACAATAATTTCCCTTACCTTATTTCTAGAGCTGTGGTATTTTAATCGATAAAATAGCGATATTTTTTTAATCATATCACCGATTTGTCAATAAAAAAAAAATTATTAATAATTAAAAATAGTTGCTTTTTTACGTACGAACTTCTTCATTAAAAAAATAAAGGTTTTTTAAAGTGTAAACTTTCAAATAAGCTGTTTTATAAGGAAAATGATATCAACAATTAGGCCTAAACATTGTTTTTACTTAATTAATAATTACATAACATTGACATTTAAATTTAATTGAACTACTTATAGCTATAAAAAAAATTGTGAATTGCCTGTTTTTGTTACTTCCCTTGAAATTTTCAGTTTAATGACGTCATACATCTTAATTTTAGTTTTTATTCAAAATTATCGATTAATTATTCGGTAATTTTTCAAAAGTTAACGATTAATTTTAAATTCATCGACAACAGCCCTACTCATTTCATATCAACGAAATGAGTTCGTTTGGAGTTCGCTTTCCCAAATTAGTTATCATGAATTTAATAAATTTTTATACTTCATTTATTAGCTTGCAGCAACGGATCAAATTTCGGCAACAATTCAACAAGACCAAAAATTTTCTATTGTGTGCTTGTCCATGGTGTAGTTTATCGTCTGAACTACGAAATTGCTCAGTGAGAAATTTGACAATGGCAAAGAGACGTTAAAATACACTATGCCAACGAGCCTTTTTACTGTTTACCTGTTAATTATGCACTGTTTTGATTGCCTGTTTTCCAGCTCAAATCATTCCAAAGGAGATGTCATATGTCCCTTTGATTTCTCATGAACTTTTTTGTACTAATCAAAGCAAGTTAGAGCATAAAAATGGCGTTTTCTTATTTAAAATGTTGTCCTGAATTCATAAATGCTTACTGAACTGCCATAGGAAAATACGTTTTGTATTAGGATTTAGGATGATTATAGTATTTTATTATATTAATGCAGTATTTTTCTAATTATTTTATCCTGAAAACAAAATAAATTTTTTTGATACTGTAGTTGTTTGTTTTTTTTTAAAATATATGTATTAGCAGTAAAACTGTAAAGGGTAGTAAAATGTTTAGTCAAAGCGCGGGGCCCAAGGCGGTTGCCTCGTTCGCCTTGCCCTAAGCCCGGCCCTGAGTGACTAACATGCAGTGGCGTAGCGAAGGGGGGAAGGGGGCAAATGCCACGGGCGGTATTTGGCTAGGGACGGCAAATTCCTACTCACTAATAAATTTCTAGCAGGAAAACTCTACAAGAAAGTGGATCATTTTTTTCAAAGTAAATCACAAACCAAATTAGATTTTTTAAAAATTAATTAACTATCCTTAAGTACGTGAAAGTTTCTTCTGCCAAAACTTCAAACTCTTTATTGGCTATAAATTCTTCTGATATTAATGCGGCAGAAAAACCAGAGGCTCAAGTAGTAAAAGAACGTGACACTTTTGTGGTTATAACTTAGTTGATTTTTTTTCAAATTTGACAGCAAAAATAACGTTACTCTATCAATTTGAAACGTGAGCTAATCGAATGCTACAGTTTGGGGGGGGGTGTACTTGTTTGGGGCGGCAACTATATTAAAATACGCGAACGGTTCTCGTGCCAAATCTTCCTACCCATAATGAATTTTAAGCCTCATGATACCAATGCTACTGAGCTGAAAAACATAGGGGCTTAAGTAGTAATACTAGTAGTATATGGATATGACACTAATATGCTGGTACATATAAACGATACAAGCTTAATTTTATAGAAACTAGGCTACTGTGGAAAATAAATGCAATATTATATATTCGGTGCATGTATTTAAAAGTAAGCTCGGGCACTCTGGGAGTATCATTTTTTTAAAAGTGTTGGAAAAAAAAAATAATTAAAAATTTAAAAAATTAATAATAAAATAAAAAAATGTGTCATCTCAAATTCAAAGCGAGCTCATAACAATTTTAAGGCATGCAGTACGCAAAAAAATCATATTTCAGGGACAAGTCCAGTTGTTTGAGATTTAGAGATTGAAAATAAAAAAAATAGAAACTGTACAATCTTTCAAATATTTCTTTGAAGCTAAAGGGAATCTGCATACGGCATGTGATGATCTTAAAATAAAATATTGGACTGCAGATGCCCAACGAATTTGTGTTAATGCATCTTTATGTTTGGAAAGTATAAAAGAATTCAAGAAAAAAGCAAAAACAAACAAATCTCAATAATCTTCCTCCAACTGCTCATTAAACCTTATTTGTTTAGATGGTACTCAAACTGAAATCAAATCTCTTTCTTTTCTAGTATACCATTACGTTTTTACACATCCTTTTCCATGTCCATACACCGTAAGAAAAATGTAATAGCTTCTAAAAGCAAGGCATAAGTCTTCAGGATACTCAATAGTGAATATCCCATGGAGACAATTTGATGTTACTTTGAAATCCATAGAAAAACTGACAAGAGCAGACCCAAAAAAAAAAAAATAATAAATAAAACAAACACTCAAACAGACGTAGGAACTTTGTTAATTGCAATTAAATATATCTATTTTCTAATTTATGTTTAACATTTGGAAAAAAAGTTATCGATAAAGTCAACGATGCCCGAAATTATTTGCAAACGTATATTGCTAGCTTTGCAGAGGTTACTCACGGGGACACTAATGGAGGAATACTTAAAGGAAGCGTTGACATTTGCTAAATTTTATGCTGACACCTTATTCTTTTAATAAACTAATAAACCTTCCATCAAAGAACTAGAGGGCACATTTTTGGTGATTGAGGCTAATATTTATCTATGTTAGGGGCCGTACATAAACCACAACACGCAATTTTGGCCGATTTTAACCCCCTCCTCATCAAACTTTGTCACAAAAACTCAGATCCCCACCCCTTAAAAGCAATCTTTTCTTATTAAAAATTAGCAAAGTTGCATTTTTTTTTCATTTAAATATGTATTTTGTGTAAATCTGCTGTATAGTATCGTAACACGTGTGAAACCTTGAAAACGTCAATAAATTGCATGCAATGAATTATTTAAGTGGAACTTTTAATTAAATTTGCTCGTTTTTGATATGACAACATATTCAATCCAACCTCGTCACACATCATCACGAATGCATGATCTCCTCCTTGTTTAGGCGAGTGCTGTCATTTATGCACGGCCCCTTTTGTAGATAAACAGTTGAGAAGAAAATTGTATTCTTCATAAAATGAGAATACTGTGGAAATTCATATGAAGGTTTGGTATTTATGTAGAATTAGAAAGACAGATATGACATGAATTTCGTACACCGGCTTTCAATTTAGAATATTCAAAATAGCTCACATGACATTCTCAAGCTAGAAATATTTTACCTCACGCGTTTAAAAAAAGGGAATTAATGAATTCAAAACAATTTTATTTATTTAAGTTGATTGAGATATTTAGGCTAAAAGTTACGCTCCCTAAAATAATATCATTCATTCGAAAATTGCTATTGTAACTATCATAAGTAATGCAAGGTGTTAAAGTAGCTTCTCTGTAGTAAGTTAATGACAAATTAATTACGATCAATAATGAATACATCAAGATAGACTAGTCTAAGGCTATTTTGGCCATTAAGCTTAGCATGGCTAACAAGACTGAGATTTGAAAGGTTGAGAAACAATGGAAAGCTTCAATTTCATTCAAGAAATGAAAACTCTTCTTTTTATTTCTAACACAAAAAGTATAGTGTTCGTATTACGAATTTCTAAAAAAAAAATTCTTTACAGTAGTAACAAATTTTGTGTGTAAAAAGGGGGGGGGGGACAAATTTGGGTTGTGCCCCGGGCACAAATAGGTTTCGTTCCATAAATTCACACTCATGGGCGCCGGGGGCCCAAAAACTTTTTTTCCCCTTATTTGAGCTATATAAAAAAGGAAAATCAACAATTTTTCTATTTCTCGAGGAGGCAGAAGCATGAAATTTCAGGAAATTGTTGAGTACACTCCTGCGATGGTAACAGACAAAAATATATTTAAATTACCTCTTTCTGGGGGCCCAAATGTAGTTTTTTTCCCTTTTATGAACTATATATAAAAATTGAAAATCACTAATTATCCTATTTTACTGATAGGTAGAAGCATGAAACTTTGGCAAGTTGTTAAGTACGCTACTCCGACGATATTTTGCCGGAAAGAATTTTAAACTTTTCACTCGTGGGGAGCAGGGGACCCAAATGAATTTTTTTAAAACAAATATACGCTTTATAAATACTGAAAATCATCCATTCTACTATTTCCCGTGTAGGTAGAAGAATGAAACTTTGGCAAATTGTAAAGTACGCTACCCCAACGATATTTTGCGAGAAAGAATTTTAAACTTCCCACTCATGGGGAGCCGGGGGCCCAAATGTTGTTTTTTCTTATATTAAAAACTCACTCATCACTAATTCTCAAATTTACCTTGTAGGTAAAACCATGACACTTTTGGAAATTCTTGAGCATACTCTCCCGACAATAATGGCAATCGTTCCATAAATTCCACTCATTGGGGGACGGGGGCCCAAATGTTGTTTTTTCTTATATTAAACTCATCACTAATTCTCAAATGTACCGTGTCGTAAAAGCATGAAACTTTTGGAAATTATTGAGCAGACTCTCCTGGCAATGATGGCGAAAAAAAATAATAAAATTCTCACTGATGTGGTGCCGGAGCCCAAATGTACTTTTTCTTAAGTGTGCTGTATCAACAAAATGCAGACAACGAAATACAATCACGTCTCAAGAAAGATGAGGTTTCTGATTAGGTGGAAGCATGAAATTTTATGAAATTGTTAAGTACACCAGGGAACTGGAGGCCCTAGGCACAGTGAATTTGGTGGCCCTAAATGTAATAGAAAAATAAATAATAAATACGGGGAAAGTTACACTATTTATAAAACTACATGCATTTATATCTAAATCAACAAATAACTGAGATTTATACAAACATATGCGTGTATATGTCATAAACCATGAACAAAAAAAAACTTTTCGTGCTTTGATGACAGCAAAATCTACACAAATGTGTGAATTTCACAGAAACTGGACAATATCTCGTTCGATACATACTACCCTTACAAGGCTGTTGAGACTTTCTTGCCTTATTGTAGTTCTTAAATAGTTTTTTAAAAATTAATTTGAACTTGGAACAGTAATCAGAAGTTTCAATGCTATACAAAGGGCTATAGCGACATTTGGAACAGCATTATTCAAACCATGATCATAAATAAAACGTAAGGCATAAAAAGAGAAGATGAAAATGTGTCTGGAAAATTTTTGGAAATGATTTGCAATACACTGCATAAATCCTTCGGATCAATATCTAACATATGCTTCGGTGAGCGCGATGTTCATATCTATGGAACATTTCATCAAATCTTTTAGGTTGAATGCTGATTTTTATATTTTAAAAAAAAAATTATTTTGTGTTTTTTTCAGAAATCCAAAAAGACCAAAGTGACATTCCGTTTATCAAAACGTGCAGTTAGCTACATGACTACTTGATCTAACAAAACATTAAAACATTCCACTCGATTTTTTTTTCTTTTGAATCTTTCAATGATCATCTACGCTTTCAGAGTGGAACTGATTTGGCTTTTTCAGTCGTCTCAAGTTGTGGCAATTGGAAATATGATTTTATCTGGTTTTATTTCTAAATCTCTAACCATTTACCTGAACGAAATTTGAGAGGGGAAAAATTTATTTTCTTCGTATGTTTTATGAACTCGGTTGAATTGTTTTCACATTCCAGTGCAATGTAAAATTGTATTTCTTTCAATAGCATCGATTTACTCATCATATTCATTTGAAACAATAAATCGGACTAAATGACTTAAGTAATAGAAATTGAATTATTTGCGTTTTTTTTTTCCGCCAATCCAGTTGCTTCTGTCCTTGATTTAGGATCGTTGGAATTTTCATACACTTCCACCAACACATCGTATACTGCTGCTGGTTGATTACAAACAGCTTTTACAGTATAGATGCTGAATTCCCATCATGTAATCAGAAATAGACTTTACTGTCAGATTTTTTACATGAGTTTTCAAATTGAAGCACCAAACACAAAATAAAATTTGATGCAAAATTCCAAATAATGTATTTTCAACCACTGAAGATTTCACCATGTCTCCAAGAATTAAATAGAGACTGTGAAATGGCACATAAATGTTTTCAGATTGAGTTCAAGCAGACGTTTGTGTACACCACGATTTCAGTCTTTCATTTTCGCTCCATTATGTCCTTGGCCTCTGTATTTCTGGAAAGACAAATTCTTCAGGCTTTTTTAAGCATGCTTCCGCGAGACCTAAACCAGTGCTGTCGTCGACAGCCACGAATCCCACAAAATATTTATTGAATTCTACTTGCGTATTCACAATGTTGCCTATTCGCAAAAGCAAAGTCATTTGCTCTTGGTGACCAGCATCAGGTATGTAGTCCAAAATAATGGAATACTGTTTCCAAATTTGAACATTATTCACAATAATTTTCAAGTCGGCATCACCGATCAGACTAATTATATCATTTTGAATTCTTTAGCCAAAAATAAGATCATTAATTTCTTTGTTCTTTTAACGTTGTAAATGATCTTCTAGACATGAATAGTACTTTCCGAACAATTCAACCAATGTCTGGCTGAAACAATAGATCCACAGTGCCACAAATTGGTAAATTCCGTTTTGCAAGAAACTGAACAATTGAAATAATTCTTCGTAAGTCATTATTCCAGTGCATAGTATGTTTTGCATCAATTTTTTCCCTTTCAATTGTTTTGCCTTCCTTCAAATGATCATCCAGTTCAATACAAGCGCCAATAGTAGGAATGAGCTTCATGGACAATTCATGATTATAGAAAACTGGGCATGTTTTTTCCAATCGCTATTTCCTTCTTATCGACGCATTTCATGAATGTTCAGTATTGAGGAGTTAATAAAAACTGAATATGAAAGCCTACCAAAATAATCTTTTGTTTTATTTTTTTTGTTTAGCCTTTTATCGCTAAGCTATGAAAACTAAGCAATTGAATACCTTGAGAAATCAGGGATTTATAATGTTAATTTCGTCAAACAATTTTGACACAAAATTTCTAACATCCGTACCATATTAAACATGCACTATTTAAAAATAATCAGCGGGGTTAAGGTTGTTTTGACCTTGTTCGCAGTTCAATCTTAAAATTTATAATTTTTTTTACGATTCCTTTGCGAGGCCCCCACTAATCGAAGGCCCTAGGCGGCTGCCTAGTTTGCTTATGCCTAAAGCCGGCCCTGAGTACACCCCCGCAGTGGTAACAGGTGAAAAAATAATTAAATTATCACTACTGGGAGCCGGGGCCAAAATGTAGTTGTTTTCTACTATTTCCCGTGTAGGTAGAAGAATGAAACTTTGCGAAGTTGTTAAGTACACTCTCCTAACGCTAATTTGCAAAAAAGAATTTTAAACTTCCCACTCATTGGGGCCGGGGGCCCAAATGTAGTTTTTTCTTACATTAAAAACTCACTCATCACTAATTCTCAGATATACCGTGTAAGTAAAATCATGAAACTTTTAGAAATTCTTGAGCATACTCTCCCGACAATAAGGGCAATCGTTCCATAAATTCCCACTCATGGGGGTCGGGGGCCCAAAAACGTCCCCCCCCCCCCATTATTAGAGGTATATAAAATTTAAAATAACTAATGCTCCTATTTTCCGAGTAGGCAGAAGCATGAAATTTTAGGATATTGTTTAGTACATTTCCCAAATTATAACAGGAGAAAATATATTTAAATTATTACTTTCTGGGGTCCAGGGGCTCACATGTTTTTTTCCCTATATGAGCTATATGAAAATTGTAAATCACTAATTCTTCTATTTCCCGTGTGGGTAGAATCATGAAAGTTTGGCAAGTTGTTAAGTACACTCTACCGACGCTATTTGCAAATAATAATTTTAAATTTCCCACTCTTGGGGGCTAGGGGCCCAAATGTAGTTTTTTCTTATATTAAAACCCGTCTTATCTCTAATTCTCAAATTTACCGTATACGTACAGAAATGAAACTTTTCGAAGTTATTGAGCACACTCTCCCAACAAAAATGGAGAAAAAGTCTTTTAAAATTCGCATTCAGGGTGGGGCTGGTGCTCCCAAATGTATTTTTCCTTAAATGAGCTGTATTTCACATCTCCAACGGTAACAGGTGAAAACATATTTAAATTATCTCTCTAAGGGGCCGGGGCCCAATGTAGTTTTCTTCTTTATATGAGCGATATAAAAAGTGAAAATTACTAATTCTCCTATTTCCCGTTTAGGTAGAAGCATGATACTTTGGGAAGTGGAGCAATACATATCCGCAATGGTAAGAGGAGTAAAAAAAATCACTCCCTTGGGGGCCGGGGCCCAAATATATTTGTTCTGATATAAAAACAGACTCATCACGTATTCTCTAATTTTCGGTGATGGTAGAAGCATAAAAGTTTGGAATTTTGTTGAGGAGGCACTCACGACGAAAATTAACCAAAAAAATTTTTTTAAACTCCTGCTCATGTGGGGCCAACGTTTATAAAATTTAAAAACCACTAATTCTCCTATGTCCGAGTAGGTAGAAGCATGAAAATTTCGAAAGTTGTTGAGTGCACTTCTGCGATGGTAACAGGCGAAAAAAATATTTATAACACTTAGTGGGAGTCTGGTGCCCAAATATAATGTTTTTTTAAACTCATATAAGCTATATAAAAATAGAAAATCTTTAATTCTACTTTTTGGAATAATGGGAATTTGGAAATTGTTAATTACACTACCACGATGGTGCAGTAATAACTAGTGTGCCAGAGTCTTGGGATTGCTGGTATAGACTTGCAGACACTATGCTTTTCTGATAGGCTAGTGTATTTGACCTGCTTTAAGATAAATATACCCTTTTACTTCATGCAAATAAACAGTATAGTACGCTTCTACAGAAAACCTCATTTAAAACCCGTGAGAAGCCGGGTACTTGCCTCTATAGTATAATATAGCACACGATAAGTTGCAATACTTTCAGGACGTTTTACAATTTATAAAACCAGAATTGTTGTTTTTGTTTGTTGAGCCTTCTCGTACATGACGAGCATCCACCGATTATCGTCGGCGTCTGCGATTCCTCAACGGGCGTAGGCCACCTACGAGAGACCTCCAGACATCTCTATCCGGGGTCAGCTTCTCCGGGATCTCCCATTCATGGCCAATGCTCTTGATTTCTGCCAGTGCCGGTGTTGCAAAATAAATCCTCCCCCATACAGAGTCTCCCCCCGGAGATTCCATTTTAAAACAAAGTCTCTCCCGGAGAAAATATTTTACTCCCAATTAAAATAAATCCTCCCCTACCCTGTAAAATAATGTCTCCCCCAAAATAAATCCGCCCCCATCACAATTTCGTTATTAAACAAAGAGGTCATTGAAAAACAAAAGAATATAGAATACTTACTTTTGTATTGCTGTAATTTTCATAATTGTTTACTACAATACTTTTTATGGAAGTGGCGTAGATATACATACATATGAGGAGATGAGGACCATACCGCTTGACACTTCTCAGGGGCGTAACATAATATGAAAAATTGCTTAATTACTTGCTTTTTGTCCCCACATTGACGGACATGGAGTATTTGGTGTATAAGTGCAATAGTTTTGTTTCATAAAGCAAGGATTAAGCCTTTGAAAGTATAAATTTTTTTTCTATTAACGGCCTAGTCACACAAACGCCGGGTTTTCAGAATCCTTTGTTGAAGTCGGGGGAAAGGGGGTGGGAGTGACCCAATTAAGTAAAGGCACGGGGGGGGCAAACAATAATCAGGCTACGCAACTGACCTGTTTAACCTATAACCCGATTAAACATTGTTTTTTTAACTCTTTGAATGCAGTGTGTTGAGAGAAGCAGGGGCGAGGCTAAATAGAGGGGTGTTGCTGATGGTGCTGACAGCACTGGGTGACACTATAACAAGAGGAGACATTCCTGTTATGTTGCACTTGAAGAATCGGAGGAGTTTTATTGGTTTTGTCGTGATGGGGTGACATTTGGGCTTATAGCAGTGGGTTACGGTAACATATTGACGCTTCTGGGGAGACAGCTTCACTAATAATAAATATATAATAATTTATTCCTTTAATAACTTTACTGAGATTTTTTTCACTATCAAACTATCAAATTAAAAAATCCAATAATTTACTTAACATTAGCTTCTGGTTTTTAAACTGCATTATATTTCAATACTGATTTATATGTGTAAAATAATAATGTGTCAGATTATTTCTATGACTATAAAAAAAAAACTGATTATAACAACACAGCCTTAACTACAATCATCAACACTTTCATCACAATAACTAGTATTGCAAAGTGTATCTTTCAAATATAATAAAAAGAAATATTAAACATACATACACTCATACATAGATACATGCTTGCATGCATATATGCATACATTCATCCATGCATCAATGTATAGATACATACATACTTATATACATATACATACATACATTCATACGTACAAACATAAACATGTGTACACACAATACATACATAAAAATACGTACAGACACAAACTTATTTATATATACAAACATTTATATGGATATAAAAATTTATTTTAAACATTGCAGACGCTCCTTCTGTACAGGAGATTATTGCGTCCTACATCCGGCCTAATCCAGCAGGCCGATAGACCCATAAAATATACATATTTATAATTTGCTCCGGTTCTGGCAAATCCGGAATCCCTCCATGTTCACAAATCCGTCTCCACCCCAAATTCATCCATATTTCACTATATAAATACGGTCAAATTTTAGTAAAAATATATATGTGTGTGTGTGTGTGTTTGTGTGTGTGAAAATACTACATTTTTCCTTACATTAACACAAAATTTTATTAGAGTGAGCCTTAAAACTTTAAATTTAACTTATCATTTCAAATAATTCATTGCAGGACATTGCAATAATATCAGGCACTAACATACATAATTTTAATTAATTGAATAAAACAGCCTACAAACAAATACGTACAAAAATGTAAGGTAAGTGATAAGCTTATAAAATGGTTTGGGAAAGTTTTAAACGTATTAACACGGTCAAATTTTAGTAAAAAAATATATATGTGTGTGTGTGTGTGTTTGTGTGTGTGTGTGTGTGAAAATACTACATTTTTCCTTACATTAACACAAAATTTTATTAGAGTGAGCCTTAAAACTTTAAATTTAACTTATCATTTCAAATAATTCATTGCAGGACATTGCAATAATATCAGGCACTAACATAAATAATTTTAATTAATTGAATAAAACAGCCTACAAACAAATACGTACAAAAATGTAAGGTAAGTGATAAGCTTATAAAATGGTTTGGGAAAGTTTTAAACGTATTAACGTTCCACCTTTATTTTGTCCTCGTTTAACTGTTCTATCCTTGGGAAATCAGATGACAATCATTTCAGTTTAAACGTGTAAACTAATTTTTGCGTGTCTAAATTTTAGCATGTGCCATGTTTCTTGAGTCGGCTACACAAAAAACTAAACAATTTAAAGGCTTTTTTTTTTACTATTTTTTAAAAGTAAACTTTAATTTTTTAATTTTTTTTTTGAAATTTACAAGACTTGACTACTTGGATTTGCTTTTTTTTTTCTGTAAATGTAGTAAACCCTTCGGGTAGAAGACTAGAGATATTTCTTAATTATTATAATGCACAAATAGAAATAGCAACTTACGTTTCAATCCTAACACGTGTTACAAACGTAAAGAAAGACTTTTATGCAACGTTCTCGTATAATTAATCATCATTATATTTCAGTTCATTTATCTGTTATTCTTTTTAATAAGTCTAGGCAATTAACCAACTCTAAATTTGTGTCTTTATGGGCATACACCCTCTTAACCCAAAAATAGCTACGCCCCTGACTAAGCTTATGATTGTTGAATTCCCAATAAACATACACAATTGCATGTCGAACAAATACACATTATCTTGTAAGTCAAAAATTTAATAAAACAATTATTTTTAATTTTTCAAATAATTAAGGGGAGGATTTATTTTAACAGGGGAGACTTTATTTTAAAACAATTTCTCCGGGGGCGAAATGGTTTTAAAATAAACTCTCCGGGGGAGACTTTATTTTGGGGGAGACTTTATTTCGTGACACCGGCATTAGGCATAGGCAAACTAGGCGGCCGCCTAGGGCCTCAGATTAGTTTGGGTCTCGCACTGGAATCGTAATATATATATATTTAAAGAGTGAAATACGACCAAGGTCAAAACAACCAGAACCACCTATCATCAGTGGAAAAAGCCACTGATTATTTTTAAATACGTATGTTTAATATGGTACGGATGTTAGAAAGTTTGTGTCAGTTTTGACGAAATTAACCTGCTACATCCCTGATTTCTCAAAGTATTCAATGCTTTAGTTTTCTGAGCTAAGCGATACCAGGCTAAACAAAAAATAAAACAAAATATTATTTTAGTAGCCTGGTATATTCACTTTTTATTACCTCTTCAATACTGAAAATTCATGAAATGCGTCGATAATACAAGGAAATAGCGGTTGGAAAAAAAAACTTGTCCAGTTTTCTAGCTGATCATGAATTGTCCATGAAGCACATTCCTGCTATCGGCGCTTGAATTGAACTGGGAAATCCTTTGAAGGAAGGAAAGAATTACAAGGGAAAAAAGTGATGCAAAATAGTCTAAGCACTGGAATTATGACTTACGAAGAATCATTTCAATTGTGCAGTTTCTTGCAAAACAAAATTTACCAATTCGTGGCACTGTGGCTCTATTGTTTCTACCAGACATTGGTTGAATTGTTCGGAAAGTACTATTCATGTCTAGAAGATCATTTACAACGTTCAAAGAACGAAGAAATTCATTATATTTACTTTTCCTAAAGAATTCAAAATGAGATAATTAGTCTGATCGGTGATGCCTCCTTTAAAATAATTATAAACAATGTTCAAAATTCGAAATATTCCATCATTTTGGACTACACACCTGAGGCTGATCACCAAGAGCAAGTGACTATGATGATTTTGCGAATATGCAACATTGTGAGTACGCCAGTAGATTTCAACGAATATTTTGTGGGATTCGTGGCTTTCGCGACAGCACTGGTTTAGGTCTCGTGGTAGCATGCTTAAAAAAGATTGAAGATCTTAATTTATGTTTCCAGAAATGCAGAGGCCCAGGATATGATAATGGAGCGAATATGAAAGGTTGCAATCGTGGTGTACACAAACGTCTACTTGAACTCAATCTGAAATCATTTTATGTGCCACGTCGCAGTTTCAATCTAATTCTTATAGACATGATGAAATCTTCAGTGGTTGATACTACATTATTTGGAATTTTGCATCCAATTTTATTTTGTGTTTGGTGCTTCAATACAGCTATGGATGACCTTGAAAATTCATGTAAAAAATCTGACAGTAAAGCCTATTTCTGATACACGCTTGGAATTCAGGATCTATACTGTTAAAGCTGTTCGTAATCAAACAGCAGCAGTGTACGATGCATTTGTGGAAGTGTCTGAAAATGCAAACGATTCTAAATAAAAGACCGAAGAAACTGGATTGGCGGGGAAAAAAACACAAAATTCAATTTCTAGTAACTAAAGTCATCTGGTTCGATTTATTGTTGCAAATGAACATGATGAGCAAAACGATGTTATTGAAAGACATACAATTTAAAATTACACTGGAATGTGTAAATATTGCACCAGAGTTCGTAAAAAATACGAACAAAATGGATTCCCCCCCCCCCCC
>MUZC01000444.1:151732-173161 GCA_002072015.1 Radix auricularia | reverse complement strand
AAAAAAAAAAAAAAAAAAAAAAAAATTTAAAATTTAAAAAAAAAAAAAAAAAAAAAATCAGCATTTGACCTACACGTTTTGATAAAATGTCTAGCATGGAATTGAACATCGCGCACCGATGCATCTGTATTAGATATTATGATGAATTGCAAATGATTTTCAAAATTATTCCAGAAACAGTTTCGTCTTCTCTTTTTATAGCGTACGTTTTATTTATGATCATGGTTTAAATAATGCTGTTCCAAGTGTCGCTATAGCCCTTCGTATAACATTGACAATTCTGATGACTGTTCCAAGTTAAAATTAATTTTAAAACTATTTGACGGCTATAACGCAAGAAAGTCTGAACAGTCTGGTAATGATAATATATATCGAACGAGATATCGTCCAGTCTCTGTATTATTCACACATTTGTGTAGACTTTGATGCCATCAAAGCACGAAAAGTTTTTTTTTTTTCAAAATCTTTTAATATGACATCTACACGCATAAATTTGTGTAAATCTCAGTTATTTGTTGATTTAGATATAAATGCAGGTAGTTTTTGTTTTTTTTTAAATTAAATAGTGTAATTTTTGCCCGTATTTATTATTTATTTTTCTATTACATTTCATTTAGTGCCACCAAATTCACTTTGCCTGGAGCCGGCTTAAAGCCGGCCCTGTGTCTGCTTCCTATTCTTGGCGCCAAGTGTTTCTTAGACGGTCTCTTTTCCGCTTACCCTGTGGGTTCCATTTCAGGGCTTGCCTTGTATTAGAAGTATGATCCATCCACCTCCACCGCTTCTAAAGAATCTCTTCCTCAATGGGCTTCTCTTTTGCCCGCTGCCACAGTTCCTGGTTGGTGATTTTGTCCGGCCAGTGAATTCTGAGAATCCTTCTTACACAATTGTTGATGAAGGACTAGATTCTGGTCAGGTTTACGGCCGTTTTTCTCCATGTCTCGGATCCAAGTTTTTTTTTTCTGACCTACTTATGTTGTCTGTATTTTAATTATACGCATTAAGTTCATTAACCTGTAAATTAGTAATAGTATAACTTTCAATAAATTGAATAAGGCAACTCCTTATCGATTTATAGCTGTGAAAATGTACTATAATGCGACTTCCATTTCAAATTAAATTGGTATTTAGTTTTTCATATCACCAAAGAGCTGCTATAATGGTGATAATTAAGTTCAGTGTTCTGATATAGGCCTATTTGTCCTACATCAAATTAATGAATAATAGATATAAATATAAAAGACAGAAGTATTGCAAAAATGCCCTATAATTATAGTAATAGGGAAATTCTAGCACCCCTCAGGGAACCCTAGTTTAAAATTAAAAGGCTTTTTTCGGCACTGTTGGTGAACCATAGCTACAGCAGTGAATAACCTTTAACTTTAAGTACTTTCCTAGAATTTCCATGTCTTTAACTCATTAAGTACCTATTCCTCACTTCCTGATCAACTTCATATTCCTTAACAAAGCGAACCTACTCAGATTATTGTAACATGTCTTTTTCAAAAATTATTTTGAATACCTAATCAGTTGTCTTTTGAAATTTAAAAATTACCAGTGCACTCAGAAATGGATGAGCTTTTATAATTGTACAACATTAAGGGAACAACGACAACAACAAATAATTTTAAAAATAAAAATCGCAACAAAATTGCAGTATTCAACTTTTTTTCTAAGTTTAATCCAGTTTACACTATACAAATACCTTTATTGGTCCGGCATCCTTCCGTCTCGCGAGAAGATGGTGCATCACCGTTGGGTTGGGTTGCATTTTCTGGAGTGGCTGTGCAGTCCTATCCTTGAGTGACAGTCTTTGCCACAGTTTTTACACACGAGTTGTATGCTTCCAAATGTTTTGGCCTTTCTCCTAGCTCTTCTGTCTGCAGCCTCCTCCATTCTTCGCTCCTCAGCTACTATGACGCCCTCTTTGACAACTGTGCGCCACGTGGATCGGTCTTCTGCCTTACACTCCCAGTCACTTGTATGTATTTTGGCTGCTTTCATGTCCCTTTGACAGACATCTTTAAATCGCAAGCGTGGGCGACCTGTTTTCCTCTTTCCTGAAGCAAGTTCACCATATAGGAGGTCCTTCGTGATGCGGCCGGGGTTCATTCTTTTGACGTGTCCTAGCCACCTCAGGCGTCTTTCACTAAGAATTGAGAACATGCTTTGGGTATTGGCACGCGTTAGGACCTCACTATTAGGCACTTTTTCTTGCCATTTAATACCAAGGATGCGGCGCAGGCATCTCAAAGGGAAGCTGTTAAGCTTACGTTCTTGTGATGTATAAGTGGTCCATGTCTCGCTCCCATATAGTAGTGTACTGATGACTGATGACACAGGCTCGATAGACGCACAGTTTGGTTTTCTCCGTTAGTTTGGTGTTTTGCCAGACCCGCTTATTTAGTTTAGCCATTGTTGCGGCTGCCTTGCCAATTCTGCTGTTTATTTCTTCTTCAATGGACAGTGTATTGGAGACCTTGGATCCCAAGTAGGTGAAGCTGTCCACAACCTCCAAGTTTTCATTATCGATATTTATGGTAGGAGGAGGTCGAGTGTCTTGGGCCATGATGTTTGTCTTTTTCAAGCTGATTTGCAGACCAAATTCTTTGCAGGCATTGGAGAAGCTTGACATGAGTTGTTGCAAACCAGATTCTGTATGTGCTGTTAGTGCCGTATCATCCGCATACAGTAGCTCTCGAATTAGGACATCCGTCGTTTTGGTCTTGGCTCGGAGGCGGGCAGTGTTGAAAAATCCTCCATCCAGAGGCGTCACTAGGGTTGGTGTCACCCGGGGCGGTAGCTCATGGTGTCACCCCCTCATGATTTAACCCATAGAAATCCTCCGAGTTTTCCAGTGCCAAATAACGGGAATATATAGAATTTTACGGTCTGGTGTCACCCCCCTGATGGTGTCACCCGGGGCGGCCCGCCCCCTCCGCACCCCCCTAGCGACGCCACTGCCTCCATCAGCTGTGGTATGTAACCAGATTCCCTCACTGCTATCCTTGAATGCGTATCGAAGAAGTACAGAGAAGAATATTGCGAAGAGTGTTGGTGCGAGTACACAACCTTGTTTAACTCCGCTGCTGACAGGGAAGGCCTCTGACTTAGCTCCATCGAACTGTACTGTGCCAAGCATATTTTCATGGAACTGTCTGATGATGGCAAGTAGGTGAGGGGGACATCCAATTTTTGCCAGTATTTGGAATAGCCCGTTGCGACTGACTAAGTCGAAGGCTTTTGTAAGGTCCACAAATGCAATGTATAGTGGCATCTGCTGCTCTCTGCATTTTTCCTGGAGCTGTCGTATGGAGAACACCATGTCTATGGTAGACCGACCGGACCGGAAACCACACTGAGATTCTGGATAGACGCGGGATGCTAGGCTTTGTAAACGTTTTAGTATAACGCGGGCAAAGGTCTTTCCTACAATACTAAGGAGTGAAATGCCGCGATAATTATTGCAATCACTCCTATCACCTTTGTTTTTATATAGTGTCACTATATTTGCATCCTTTAGGTCTTGGGGGATGTAGCCCTGTTCCCAGCAGAGGGACAGAATCTCGTGCAATGGTTGGAGTAAAGCTGTCTTGCCACTCTTTAGAACCTCTGGTGGTATTCCATCATTCCCAGGCGCTTTTCCACAAGCTAGACTGTCAATTGCTTTGCTCAGCTCTTCCTGTGTGGGCACGACATCAAGTTCTTCCATGAGTGGCATATCTGGGATGTCATCTAGAGCGGTGCTGGAGACTGTGGTAACTGTTGAATACAATTCCAGATAATGCTCAACCCACCGTTTTAGCTGTGCTGCCTGGTCTTGAATAATTTCTCCATTTTTGGACTTTAGGGGAGCAGCTTTTGACGTCAAGGGGCCCGTTGCCTTTTTGATGTTTTCGTACATGACTTTTGCATTGCCCATGTCTGCAGCTGATTGTATACTGGAACAGAGCTTAAGCCAGTAGGTATTGACACATTTACGTGCAACCTTTTGGGCTAGTGACTTAGCTGTTTTTAAGGCATGCAAATTGTCGGGTGTATGCTTTTCCTTGTAAGCCATAAGAGCTTACCTTTTTGCTTCAGTGACAGGTTTCATCTCGTCCCAATGTTCATCAAACCAGTCAGTGTTTTTGTGAGATTTTTTGCCAAAGGCTTGTATTGCGGATGTATAGATTGTGTCTCTCAGATGCGTCCATTTGAAGTCAATGGTGACGCATGGGGACATCTTTGAGAGACTTTCCTTCACCTTGTCTTTGAACAGCTACATTATCGCAGGGTCTTTCATGCAGGAGGTATTGATGCGTGGACTTCCCTTTTTCTTTGTGTGGTACGAGTTTTTCCTCATTATTCGTACTTTGCTGGCGACAAGGGAATGATCCGTGTCACAGTCGGCACTGTGATAGCTGCGAGTGAGTAGGACGCTAGCTAGTTGTCACGCCTGGTGATAACGAGGTCCAGCTGGTGCATTGGTGGGATCGAGGGTGTCTCCAAGATACTTGATGTATATCCTTGCACTTGAAGAAAGTGTTGGTCACACACAAGCCTCGTGAGTAAGGGGGCGCGGTGGTTAGTGCGCTGCGGCACCAAAAATTCCAAAATAAAAATAATAAATCGGTCACGGGTTCAAGTCCTGGTTCTGGCACCCCTACGGGTAGATGATGCTCGTTAAAACCTTGGCTGGTACTGGTAGTTTATCTAGGAGAAGGAAACTCCGAATACAAATCCTCCGCTGCCCCGCGGCTATACCTGCCTTGCGGGAAAGGCTAAGGCAGTAAACCCTGAAAGAAAATCAGGAATTGGAGCACCTACAGGCGGTCAATACATAAGACTTATGTACATACCGGCAGCTCCTGCGACGCCAGTGTATGGGCAGCAGCTAATTCTCCATAATACCTGCCCAGGCTTGCATCACCTCTGGAGAGGACACTCCAGCGTCGCCGCAAGGTGACGACAAAACACGGGAAGCAGCAGTTACCGGTTATAAGCGTTATAGAGCTAGGCGCCAGGGGCTGCTTCCGACGGTGGGAGAGACTACCAATGTCTCACTGGACAGCTACCGCCCACCTCAATCTGGGCAGCCCCCAGTCAAATATGTGCTATCCCGTCATGGCCTGCCTTCTCCACTGGGTGCGTGGAGATTAGAGTACCACTCAACAAGTGGGCCACTAAGCCCTGCACCAAGAAATACAAAAAAGAAAAAGAAGACCCCAGCTCTTCAAATCGCTAGCTGGAACGTGAGGACTATGTGTCCCGGCATCACTGATGATCTGCAGTCCATAAACGACACACGGAAGACAGGAATAATCGATAGAGAACTTAAAAGGCTAAAGATTGACATAGCATGCCTTCAGGAGACCAGGCTCCCAGACAACGGTTCACTCAAAGAGGCCAATTACACCTTCTTCTGGCAAGGCAGACCAAAAGACGAACCTAGACAGCATGGTGTGGGTTTCGCTGTTAAAAACACTCTTCTACCATCCATTGAACCCCCGTCATCCGGCACGGAGAGGATCCTCACTCTAAGACTCAGAACAACTGCGGGCCCAGCAAACATTCTTAGTGTGTATGCCCCAACACTCTATTCAACTCCGGAAGAGAAGGACCAGTTCTATGGAGCGTTAGACCAGGCAATAGCCAGCATCCACAAAGACGAGGCAATCTATCTCCTAGGAGATTTCAATGCTAGAGTGGGGAGCGACCACGAAGCCTGGCCCACCTGCCTTGGACTCTTTGGAAGAAGAACGTTAAATGAAAATGGACAAAGGCTTCTGGAATTGTGCTGCTCACCTTAATTATTAATTCCTTAAATTTTCATGACATGAACTGTAGCACTGACCACCATGTAAGTAAGTGTACTTGGCACAAATGACAGCCTTAAATTTTAAATTGTTTCTTTGGTCCTATCACTGGGCATTTTCGCGCTAACAATGGAGCACTGGTAAAACCTCTTTCTGCCTGGCTTAGTAGACAGCTTATGCTGGGGGCTGAATGGCTTCGCAATGCCTGCGAAACTAGGTTTACGTGTAGCCCTGCTGAACTGGGTAGCTGCTTTCATTGTCAGCAGTTGTTGAGCCAGCTTTAACCGGAATTTCAGGTGACTGGACGAATGAGGGTTCACTATCTTCATGAGTAGGTAGGAATTGATAATCGATACTTGTATCAAATACCAAAACAAGTATCGCCACAACTGCTTGCTTGGCCTCCCTACAGGATAATATTAATAAGACCGATGCTGGTCTCCCAAGTCAACATCAAACATGATTGAGTTATATTTATTCAGTGTTAGTGTTTGGGATTTCCATTTCAGCAATCCATCCTTTGTTGTTCTTTGGACGGGTACCACAGCGGGTTGCAATTGGTGGAAATCAAGTTGACCTGGCGCTTGTCAGTCAACCATCAAACCTTTTTGTTGCATTGTACACTCTTTCTTTTGACTTTTTGAGAGGCCAGCCCTTGCGTTTCGGTTGAATAGTGGCACAACAGTATGTGTTGCGTGCTACAGTGCTAGTAAATCAAGCTTCGGTGACGAAAAAAAGCTCGTGTCCTTTATCAAGGAAGGGTTCAGCCATAGCCATCACCACATCCGTTGCTAGAGCTCACTTCCGTTTTCCTAGTGTACACTTTGAATTTAATTATGTACAAAGTCCTTGCTTCGGCACAGCACCAAAATTTCACTCCCCAAGCAGTAGGCTTGTCTTTCAATTATTCTTGAATTTGAAGGCAAGTCCCCCCCCCCCCCGAAACCTATCATTACTAATTACTATCATTGCATCATCAACACTAAGCTGGCGTTGTGGTTTATAAAGCAGTTGTGTATTAGTAGTATTACGTTGTCGAGAAAGGGCCTCACCTTGTACAGTTGGTCACAATCATGACTGCCCTTTGCGGGCTGTTGAAAGCTGTCATTTACATGAAAATATCTGTGGATATTATAATACCAATCTCTACTCATGACACCAGCCACTACAGGAACCCTCCACATCTTGTCGGATGACCAGTACAGTCTTGAATTTGGAAGTTGGTGAAGGCCAAACATAATATTTATGTAAATATAATTCCTGATATCGTCTACAGGAGTCCATACATTTGTCAACAAAGGCTGGTTGGCCAGTTGCGCATATAAATTAGTTTGAAGGACAAACTCACTGAAGCAGTTGTCTTTGACAAAGTTTGAAATAGTCTAATGGCAGACTCTCATTAGAAATGTCACAAAGGCTATCTATGTATTCAGAAAATACAGACATTTTTTCGGTAACATTTGACAGGTCGTTAGACGTCAGGTCTATCATTACCATCTAATTAAGTATCTTCGTCAGATTCACTAAATTCATGATCAACTTCATTTATATCAATGTCTGAACCCTCCTCTTCTAATAATTCTTAAATTATTGCCAATTAGGGATTGCAAAAACTGAAATGCCATTGTAATTGCAAAGTCTGAACGTTAAAACAATTTCACTTATAATAACACTCCTCGCTTGACACTTGCTTTGAAAATGAACACATAAGATAGAAACTTCAGGTTTTTTTTTATTGAAATCTCATGGATTCCCACTACAACAAGGTTATTAGAAATCTCGAGAGCTACGGGATTTATTTCAAAGTAGGTGGTGTAACCAGACGCACTTGACGGCATCTGTACCGTACGGACCCCTATTACGACGCATCAGGAGCTAATGATTTAATACCAGTACGTTCATTTCATGTCGATTTTATTTTCAGTTTACTTCCCCGTTCATTATGGCAGCAAAAGAAAAAAGTAGATGAATTTAAATGAAGAGAGGGTATTCAAAACAACTAGCCCTATGAAATTACATTGTGACAAAAAGTTAGAAACAAAACAATGCAACCAAATTATTTTCAAATTTATTTAACTTGTTCAGCATCTGCCAACATTGCCAAATTACTTCTTGGCAGGCTTAACAGTAACAGGCTTCTTTGCACCTCCTTTAGCTTTCTTGGCAACTTGCTTAGCTTTTCTTGCTGCTGATTTACCTTTGGGAAGGGGCTCTAGTGGTTTTTTAATCTAGAATAAAGAGGGGAATTAAATTTTAAGTCACATTTAACTAATTCAATAACTAACACACCAAAGCAGTAATTGTACAATCCATTTAAAGCACACAGATACTTATGCCCAATTATGATATAAACAAGATGGTCAACAGTTATCAGGGAAGGAGACATCATTAAGATACAATATGCATAATGAGTACAATTGAAATGTAACACTGATAATGAAGTATTAGAATTGAGTTTAAAATTTATTAATTAACCTTTGAATAAATGTACATACTAAAGCATACACAAAGTTCTTAATTGACATCCCAACCTCGATGTAATTAATGTAAACATGCATGCCTCAAAAGCTAATATACAGTTTAATAAAACTTACACCACGCTTCTTGTTAAGTAGCTCCTCCTTAGCACGCTTACGAAGAGTTTCAATATGTTTTGCTTGCTTCTTTGCATGTTTGGCATAAGGGTTAAGCCTAACCATCACACGATAGTTTTTAAGAGGATTCTTCTTTAAAATTCTTCTCTTGATCTCTCTCCTGACAAACAAAAATAAATGTATAGAATTCAAAGAAAATTATTCCAAAAAAGGAACTCATTTAAGCTGAAGGTTTTCCCAATCTATTAAAATGATCGCAATTCAGTTTTAAATTTCAGTGATTAATTAACTTACTTGGGATCCCTGAGAACTGATTGTATTTCATCACTCTTCAGAAGACGAGCCAAATCAAATGATGCCATCTTGTGCATTGGAAGGCTGGAATGAGCGTTGATAGAAATACAATTCAAGGTAACCAATGAGGAAACAATTCATATCAAGTTGTCAAATATCAGCAAAAATCAACATGCAGTGTAAAGGTACTTAGTAAAAAAAATCCACACACTCACTTGTAACCCTTCTTCTCTTTGGACTCCTTACGCCATGTTCCATAGATGTCATCAAGGCGCTTGAAGGCAGACTCTGTCCAAATACAAAATCTACCAACATGACCACCAGGAGCTACTTTCAACAAATTGAGCCTGTCTACGCTGATCAGAGTGACACCTAAAAATAAATGTATTTTTAGTTTGTGATTAAAAAAAACATTATTATATGTCCAAAAAGGGAAATACTATAACTATAGCAATATCAGGAGGGTTATAACATCATAGTGTCAGA
This sequence comes from Radix auricularia, assembly GCA_002072015.1. Taxonomy (NCBI): domain Eukaryota; kingdom Metazoa; phylum Mollusca; class Gastropoda; family Lymnaeidae; genus Radix; species Radix auricularia. The sequence continues at coordinate 163,989 of MUZC01000444.1, read as the reverse complement.
AACACGGACCTTATTATCATCACACATTGCTATTTAAATAACTATTATAACTTAAAACATTACAGGTAATTACCAGGAATATTTCTAAAGGCCCTTGTAATTCCATTGTCCTTATTGTAAATCACCAGAGGTCCTCTACGCTGGATACGTCTGCGATTCCTCATCTTTCCTCTACCTGCTCGGAAGCGCTTGCTATTGTACACCTTTCATGATGAGAAATTATATTAAATTAAAACATATTAGAATAGACCATCATTATATACATGAAAATTGAGTGTCAAACAATGGGCTTTTTGTTAAATCTGCAACATTACCTACTTTTCAAATCTTTTAAATTTCATAATTTTAAAAATTCACCTTCTCAATATCAGACCAAGCTTTCAATTTCTTCAGCACAAGCACAGCCTCTTTTGTCTTCTTGATTTCTTCAATTTTGTCACTAACGACCAAAGGAACCTCTGGAATTTCCTCAATCCTATGACCTGAAAAATTTAAATTTTCAGAAACACCCATACTTAAAACATTCATATAATTACATTAATTAACTATTCAATATTCAAATTAAAAAACAGTGACCAGGTTAAATTAAAAACAAAAAGGACTAAAAAAAAAAATATATATAAAAAATTCTACAACAAATGACAAACAATAAGGCCATAAACAAAAATCAATCTATAACTTTTTTTTACAACGGTTACCAACCTTTGGACATAACTAATGCAGGAACACCAGTGGCAGCAATGGCAGAAGTTATAGCATATCTGCGCTGGTTAGTATTGATTTTTCGGTGCCAACGTCTCCACGTTTTAGTTGGAGCAAACATGCGGCCACCACGGCACATGTTTCCAAAAGCACCCTGACCAGATCTGTGAGTACCTCCACCACGAACACGAGGAATACGAGCAACAGCGCGCCCAGTTCCCCATGACTCAGCTGACGTCTGATGACCTGTAAGAAAAAAAAAAAAAAAAAAATCATGTAAGTTGGCATAGCTAGCAGACTTTTGTTCATACTGTATAAATTTGTTCTAAAGCCTACCTTTTTTTTTTGGACAAAATATAGGGGGGTCCCCGCTTTTGACCAGTTCATGGGAGATTTCAGCATGTACATTGAATATCCATGTTGTTGATTGAAGCACATCAGCAAGGTCCTTTACTGCATTCTACAAGAGCTGACTGCTCTACCAGAAGCTATAATATATTATTAAAAATCTGCACTTACCTTATTTGACCCAAACGCTACAATTGTGACTTAGACCCCTCGCCACTAATGTGCCATGACACTAGCAACGCATATACATCACACATTCCTGTGAGAAGCACTGATATTGTAGCGAAATAGCATTTGGATTTCCTGTACATAAATATGTTTGGACTACACAATTTACCACCAACTAACTTGTATTGGTCTGCTGAAAAGATGTGGAGAGTACCCACAGTTCCAGATGTGATGGGTCGCACCAGTTACAAAAGAATACAGCAGTATTTTCACCTCTCCAATAGTGAGCACATTCCACCAAGGAACAGCACCAATAATGATGCACTGTTCAAAGTGAGGCCACTCCTTGATCATATTAGAAATGTATGCTAAACAGCATACAAACAGCTGTCTGTTGATGACACAATGGTTGGCATCAGTGGGCGCTTGTCTTTCAAGCAGTATTTGAGTAAAAAGCCAACCCCATGGACCTCTTGCAGCGGAAAACGTACATCTGTGCAACAATAAGACCCAACAGAAAAGGCTGGCCACTGCCAAAATTAACTCATTCGCTACTTTTGCGACATACCCCCCTCGCTACTAATGCGCCCAAAAAGCGTCATGGCGTCTAGCAACGCTCATGCATCACGCGACCTCGCGAGAAGCATCGTTACCGTGCGAATAGCCTTCAATAGCTCTCCGCTTTTTGAAAAGTAGAAACCTCGCTGATTTTGTTTTAAAAAAACGGATGTTTATATTATTTACGGTTCGAAAGTTGTGTGGCCTAGGAGTCGGACTATGTTTGGTGAAATTTGGACGCGTGGTTTCTGAATATTTTGATGCAATGGCCTTTCATTTTCTTTATTTAATTGCTGCTACAACGTCTAATTATGCAGCAGTTAATAACTCAAACAATTAGGAAGAATAGACTTTGATAGTGATACTGATATTACTGATAATAATAATAACTGATCCGAATCAAGCTAACGAGAGTGATTGAGACACTGACACTGTCTCTGAATCTTGGTCACACAAGTTGATCAGTTTTACAGACAAGCTATATACTTTTAATGAAATAATAGGGGAAATCATTTTCTCCCTACTGACAGCAGTCCCATTGACTACTTCAAGCTTTTCTTGAACTCTGCCATAAGAGTTGATAAATGCTGAAACAAACAATACTCGGAGCCGCAGCAAACAGCCAGAAAGACACCTTGTGGAAGGAGGTTACTAATGAGGACATTATAAATTCCTCTACATCAATATCATGATTAGAATCAAGTAACCAATTACAAAATTGAATTTGCCAGTGGATAAGATGTTTCCTACAGTTTTATGAGACAATAAAACAATAAAAAGTGATAACTACGGAGGTAGTTGCCCAAAAACAGTGATGTAAATTTTCAAAAAACACTTTTCCATATTTATATAAAATATATTTGTGAATAAAAGTGCATCAACCCATACATTTTTGAAAAGCTTATCCAATTTTCTATTTTTTGATTTATATTTTGTAATTTTAAAATATCATTAAGATATTTAAAAATATTTTTAATTAACATGGGGGTGCAAGTTTTTGAGAGTGATCTCCCTTTGCTTAGTACTCCAGGGGATGTTTTGGTTTTTGTGCTTAGTAGCGAATGTGAGTTAAAGCAGAAGAGGGGCAGCTTAAAAATGAAACAAAGGTCTACTGGTTGCCACACAATGGACCGACAAGAGGCAGATTGATATCTCGACCAATGCTGACCCTATGGCAGATCATCCACGTGGTGGAGAACTATTTTTTGGTACCACGTAGATCTATCTACGATCAACAGCTTTCTTTTGATGAAAAGTGCTAGGCCAGATGATGCCTCAGATTCTCCTGCGCAAAATGATCTTGCATTTCGGAAGGCAGTTTTAGACCAACTTTTGTCTGCACTTCAAAATCCAGGCAACCTGTCACACCAAGTATCTCTGGGAGATCCAGCCCTAACAACAGCAAGCATATGTTGAGTCGGTGCTATTAGTGCTCCATTGATGGCACCGATGAGACCGTGGTTGAACCCGGAAGACATCTATGGAAAATCCACCTACACAAGGGCTACTTTTTCTTAAAGTTTCATGTGACAATTAAACAATAATACATGACAGAACGGAGGTCAACACCCAAAAACTAGATACATTTTTTTTTAAAAATCTTATCCAGGATTTTTATTTAATATACTTAGGAATTTAAGTGCATCAATCCATACATTTTTGAAAAGCCCATCCAATTTTCAATTTTTGGTGCATGTTCTGTTATTTTAAATTTTCATTTAGATATTTTAGAATATTTTATTTGACACGGGGGTCCAAGTTTTTGAGAGTGATCGCCCCTTGCTTAGTATTTCAGGGGTTGGTTTTTCTGCTCAGTAGAGAATGGGTTAATCGTTCTATTTATTTTTGTGAATTTTTTAATAAATTGTTTTACAAATTTTGTTTTCAACAACCAATTTTCATGTACACGCTTCCGCCACCATTAACCAGATAATTTTTTTTTTTTTAACACTGGTAAATCTTGCTTAACAAAGATAGGTATTACAAACTAATACACAATAGTTTTCTCTTCTGCTTAGGAATGAACAGACTATAGAACAAGTACATACAGAAAATATAAATGTAACTACCATCTTACAACCATTTAATGAAAAGCTGAATTACTATTTCTGACTTAAAACCTATTCAAATTATAGAGGTAATGAAAGACACTAAATAGTGTAAAATAAGCACCTGCTTTCACTGACACAGCATATGGCTGGCGAGTGTTCTTCAGCATCTGGAAGTGGACAGCATTAACTATGTCAGGGCGAATAGGTGCCTTGAACACAGCTGGGAGACTAATGGTGGTGCCTGTTGTTTCACCCTTCTCACTGTGAACGGAAATAAGTGGTCTGGCTGCCTGAAAAGTCAGGTTAAAATTAAAATGTTGCATCTTCGTCATTAGTGTACTTAACATTTTTGAAATAGGGTGTTCCCATAATTATAAAAAGTAAAGAATTTTATAAACAATTATAACTTGTTTTAATTATTTTGATACATGTGTGATACGTATCTACATGTATTCACCTGAGGTGTATCTTTCTTCATTTTTTGCAGTGCATGTTATCAATGTTATATTAAAATAATATAAACGTAATTCATTGATGGTTTCATTAATCATTTTAACCTTGATAAACCAATAGAAAAGAAGGCTAAAACCTATATCTCCGACCGGAGCGTCGCGTCTCTTCCAGTTGCTATCAAAGGATAGTTGCTTCCCTTGAATCTTACCTCCCCTTGCGGTAAAACGTAAAGAATAAGTCTATTTTTATAATTGCATTTGTATTATTGCGCGCAGCGCACTTTCGGTAAATAAATTAAAACAAAAAGAGGAGGGGCATGAGGGGAGAGATTTTAATTTAATATAAAGGCCTAATTTAATATTTAATTAGAATTTATATGTACATTAATAACGATGGGATGAAAGGGGGGGGGGGCTCTCCTGTTCATTTTTTCCCAAGTGTGAATGAGTATAATCTAAGAACTATTTCCTGTGCTCATTTAGAAGGTTTTTTTTCAGCGGAAAATTTAAGATTTAGGATTTGGGTTAGGTATATCTTTAGAATTTCGGAAAATTTAAGATTTTAGGGTTTGGGTTAGGTATAGCTTTAGAATTTCTGAAGATTATAGGGTTTGGGTTAGGTATAGCTTTAGAATTTCGGAAAATTTAAGATTTTAGGGTTTGGGTTAGGTATAGCCATAGCTTTAGAATTTTGGAAAATTTAAGATTTTAGCGTTTGGGTTAGTTTAGCTTTAGAATTTTGGAAAATTTAAGATTTTTAGGGTTTGGGTTAGGTATAGCTTTAGAATTTCGGAAAATTGAAGATTTTAGGGTTTGGGTTAGGTATAGCGATAGAATTTTATTGTGGCAGTAGTCTTCTAATTTGTTGTGATTCCGATGCCTGATCGGTGAGTACCCATTGTTTTCTTCATTTTTACAACTATTTTGCTTCTATGAAAAACGCTAAAAAATACCCCTTAAAATATTAGAATGTCCCCCAATCCTCCGGCCATCTTGTTGCTATGGCACGTCACCGCAGGAAAAGTAGTGCGAGCCCCGTGAATTTTTTATTTATTTTTTTTTAATTTGCCGGTAGGTAAAAACTGACCAATTTTAGAATCCCTGATTCCCCTACCCCTCTAAATTCACGGTCAGAGATACAGGTTTTTACCGAAAAGAATTTGGTAAATTATCGTTATATGGATCAGGCCAAAATAAGGTCTTTTCCGGCTACCATCTTTGGTTGCTATGCAAGTCACAAAGATGGCGGGCTGATCGAAATACCCAACTGAGGGGGAAAATGCTGAAAATGAAATGAGCCAGGCAATGGAAGAAAATCACGAAAAATTCACATTATAAATTATTCGAGTTATATCCTTCCAAAATATCAATAGTAAAACACTCAAATCAGCTTCTTCCATTTAGAACATCACTAATAAAATCCAATGTGATGTTTGCGCTACGGGGGCAAATCGGAAAAAGATCGAGCCTTCAAATTTGCACGCTTATTGATTATTGCATCACTCGCTATATCCGCAGTTTCGTATTCGATGATTCGTATCTAATAATTATAAGGGGAGGCGTTCCCCTTCCCCCGTTCCTTTTTTTTTATTTTGGGGAGGGAGCCCTCCCAAAACCCCACCCCAATGTTATTTTATTATTTTTTTCAAATTTTAAGGGGAGGCGTTCCCCCTCCCCCGGTTAGGGAGACAACCAAGAAAATACAACAATAAAGGGAGGTAATTACAACATAGCACCGTACAGTCCTGGACGCGACCAACTTTCCAGCCGCCATCTTGGATCTGTACAACGATAATTAGCCAAGAATTTAATAGAATCAAAATCATAAAGAATTTGCTTCCCTTTTGCCAGGAAACTAATATCGATATGGAAGTAGCCCTTCATGACGTAATTATTTACTCGCCCTCTCCATAAAGGCATAATGAGCCAATGTTTAGTCAACTTGATCTTAAAAATAAATTTTTATTTGGCAACATCAGGAGGTGATTATCATCATAGTGTCAGAAACACGGACCTAAGCATCATCACATGTTGCCAATTAATAATTAAAAATGAACTCCCTCTGATCTTAATGTGCAAAAGAAATTAATGACAGAATGGCAGGAAATTTAAGAACGTCAGTTAAGAACAACAGCGTTAACATTCTACTTTTTTCAAATAATGGCCTATTTTAAACCTATTTAAACTTAAAGCTGAGCCGAGCAGGGAAATGTGCAAATAATCAGTAACAATATCTCGTAGCCCTCGTTCTAATTCTAATAATATTAAATTAGAACGAGATTATATAAGTATGAGTACTGACTAAATAAAATGTTCCCATTCTGATCATGTATCTTTTTTAGAAATGAAGATATTTTGTCATTTAAATGTATATAACTATTCTTACTTTTCTATATTGTAATTGTTACCTACCATTGTAAAGTTACGGGCAGGCCGCTATGCGTCCTCTACCCACACGTTGATCTCAGGAAAAAGGACTTATAAGTGATGTGGCATAGCTATTATCGGAATAATTAAAGTATCGATACTATAAAAGTATTTGTAAGAAATATAAAACACCTCATTTATTTTTTTATCTTACTTTAAAGAGGTAGATCTACATAAATGCACAATTTTACCATTTTCTATAACATCTTTGCGACTTTTAAATTAATTTAGAACTTTTAACATTCATAAAACTTGTCGTGAGGCTTGACAATTTTATTTTGGATAACCACCAGTTATACATATTTTTTTTTTTAAAGTATGCAATTCTTTTCTAAAAAGTTTCATAACTTAAACTGTATTGTTTTATTTATACGCATTGATATTCATTTTAATTGTTTACAATTATTTTAGATCATACAAAATGTTTAGGCTAGGGCAGAGGTCAGCAAACTGCGGCTCGTGAACCACGTGTGGCTTTTTCTAAGTGAAGATTTGTCTCTTTTCAATTATTGTGCAAAAAATAATTAGATCAATATTATTTTAATTTTAATATTGATGTTAATGCCTATTTTAAAACTGGGGCTGGGAAATTTTGAAAACTGTAACTTTTGTCTCTTCCGTCTCAAAAAGTTGCCGACCCCTGAGCTTAGGGAGTTTTAGTGATCATATCGATACCACTATAAATATACAATATGCGCCACCCATCATACCAGAATAGTTCTCAATGTATCACTCCACAGGCATATCTATGTCATGTTAATAATATTTTCAGAAATATAATATTGTATAATTATTTAAAAAATTAAAGAACATAGAACTACAATATTTCTAATATTTATCTATAATATGCATTAACATATTTAAGTGTTAGTAATATTATTTTAAAGCACTATATTTTTTTAATTCTGTAGCACATTGGGCTCATTGGCTAGTGTTGCTCGGTATAAATAAAAATAAAAAAACCCGGCGATATTCAAGAATAAGAAACAAATAAAAGGCCCATAAGTGCCCCAAACCCCCAATGTTAGTTTAGTTTGTCGTCGCTCTCTGTACCGCTTTCATTTAAAAACCAAATAACGGACAGAGTTGACAAAGACCAATTTTGGCAGGTTAGGACGGTTCCTTTTAGCCTGCAGATGGATTTAGTAAAGTTTTTTCTAATATACCCCCTTTTCTCGAATGCCGTAAATAAAAAAATCAGAAAATGTAGAGACAAAGAAAGAAAAATTAATTATCATTTCCTTATTGAAGAACTTTAGGAGGACGTTCAACATGATTTATTTTTGGTGCACTATTTTTTCCCACTGCTTTTTTGAGTGGTGCGCTTTAAAAATCTTTTATTCGTGTACGCTTCTTAAATTTTCATAATTTGTTTGGCTTTGCGTTAGAGTGGCTTTTTTTTTTCGGATAATTTATTTACACTATAACTATAGGACTATAGGCATAGGAGATGAGTTAAAACTATTTCATTACATTGTATGGTATTCATTTTTAACAAATGGCGAAAGTGGGAATACAATGATTTTTGTTAGTTTAAGAGTTAATTAAAATTTCATTTTTAAAAATTCTTATTATCTAATACTAATTCTAATTAGTGAGTTAATTGTATATCTTTAGATTATAATTATTATTATTATTATAGAAAAGACGTAAACAAAGTAAGTAAGGGTTAGCCTATTATTATAGATGCTTTAAAAATATTTTACTGACTACATAGACTTGTTAACATGTGTGAATGAAATTGCGAATTTTTGTCGATGTGATTTAATACTCGAAATTAAATAAAAACCTAATTATGTATTTAGTAATTTGTGAGTTTATTAAATTTATTTTAAAAATTTATTATTTTAAGTGTAAATCGATGGTCCACATCATATAAACCCACAGGTAAAACAAAAGTTTACAAAAGCTATACACTTATACTAAAATACATTGGCTACTGGACTTATTAACAGAAGTAGATTGAACTAAATAAAGCATTCCTGAAAACGCTTAATTATTTTTATTGCGAATTGCATATTTAATGCTATGTTTATTTCACTGTAGTTGGAATAACATAATATATAGGCTATTTTAATTATTTTTTTTTCATTCACATGGCATGCGTTCAGTAACTGACTTTTTTTTTTAATGTATAGTGTATAGTATTTATTTATTTATCATTGTTTGTTGTTTCTTTTAAATGTGGCATTTAATTTCTATAATTTTTAGAGAAAAAAAACTGGTGTATGGAATATAATTAATTTACAACATATGATACCTTAAATAGGTACTCAACATAATAATTTCATTTCTTTATGAAATTATACCAATTCCATAAAGCCGTAAAGTTAAATCGTAAAATGTAGACACAAATATACATTTCAAATATTCTTTCCATATGGAAACAACTATTAGATTCTAATATGTTTTAAAAAATGATGATATTTTTATAAGAAGACTTTATTTTAATCCAGAAGATTGGTATAACTTTTTATTGTCTAAGTACGGTGTGCACATTTTCTTGAATTCTTTTTAATACGACTGCTTTAGTTACTTTCAAATATTTTTGAAAGAGTATTTTATATATAACATTTAGAATTTAGTTTATTGGCGCTATATATTATGAAAAAAGGGGGTGGGTGGGTATTGCCATATGTTCTATATCTCATAGACACATTTACAATATTGTATTAATTTAAATTATGTTATGCTGCAGTGTCGTAAATTTTTATGAGATTTTTTAGTGACACTTTAGTAATCCTTTGGAAAACTTTCAGTTTTGTTTATTTAGTACATTAAATAAATTAAATGTAAATTTATTTATTTTTTTCGTCAAAGTTAATAACTAAATTATACCTACCTTTAAAATTTTAAGGAATTTTATGAGGAACTACTTTAAGCGAATACATTTCACGAGATAAAATGGTGAAAAGAAATAATTTTGATTGATTTTTAGTTTTTTTTCTTTATTTGTTTGTTTGTTTGTTTTTGTTGGTTTGTTATTTTGTTTGTTTGTTTGTTGTTGTTTTTTTTTACAGGGGCGTGGGTAAAAAATTTTCTATATATATATTTAGACTAGCAATTTACCCATGTTTTGCTGCGGAAATTAGGATTTCAGTTAGCGTTGGAAACACGCGTAATACCAATTCAAACATCTATTGATTTTAATCTGAATCAAGATGGATATACTAAATATATTAACTTCAACTTCAACCGTTCAGGCTCCTACGTACACAAGAACTTGGAGATTTAAAGATGAGTTTTTTAACTCATATTTGGAAAAAAACCTATATTTCGGCAATCGTCCCCCTAGTGAGAGGGGATTTAATATTTTTTGCCTCTAACCATCGCGGAGGGAGGGGGTACTCAACAACTTTCCAAAGTTTCAAGCTTCTACCTACACAGAAGCTTGGAGAATTAGTGTTGATTCAGTTTTATATAGCCCATTTTATTTTAGGTGAAAGAAAAGGTTTTGGGCCTTCGCCACCCATGAGTGGAAATTTTTAAAATTTATATAATTATTTTCCTTGTCCACCTACACGGGAAATAAGACAATTATTGATTTTCAATTTTTATAAATCTCATATAAGAAAAAAAGTTTCTGGGGCCCCGGCCCCTATGAGTGTGTATTTAAATATTCTTTTACACCGACTTTCCCCAAAATTTCATGCTCCTACCTACACGGAAAATTGGATAATTAGTGATGAGTTGGTTTTTAATTTGAGAAAAACTAACTTTGGGCCCCCGGTCCCCCATGAGAGGGAATTTTGACATTCTTTTTTTTACCAATTTTGTCGGGACATTGTACTCAACAACTTCCCAAAGTTTCATGCTTCTACCTGCACGGGGAATGGAAAAATTAGTGATTTCCAGTTTGTATATTGTATATATTTGGAAAGAACTACATTTTGGCCCCATGGTCCCCAGTAAAGGATATTTGACATATTTTTCAACCTGCTACCATCGCAAATGTGAAATTATTAACTCCCCAACGTTTTATTTGTGTACCTACACGGGAAATAATAAAAGAGAATTATAGATTTTCTGAAGTGGATTGGAGTGGTTTTAATTTAGAAATACAACGGACGATGGAGACATTACAGTTTCGTCATTTTATTCTCTTTGTAACTTACTGACTGAAGAGCGTAAACAATAATAAACATAAAGATAAGGGACATCACTCAAACAATATAAAACTACAGTAATACAAGAGTGGGTCTAAGAAATAACCAGGACTTGATACAATTAGCAACGGATCGTCAAAAATGGAAATCCATGACCTCTGCCCTATGTGCCGTCTTCGGCCCGAGAGGAAATAACTAACTAACTAATACAAGAGTGAGTTCCCCTAAGAATAATCCCAATATATTACATCCCTTTACCCTTAGTAAATACTAACATAATTGCAAAAGGATAAAGGATAGTACTAACAAAATCTAATGACTCAATAAATATGTTGTAACATAAACATTATATGATTTGAATCAATAAAATCAATTGGTAGATTAAATCATTACTACAATTGCTAAACATGTCACAACATAATTAAAATACAAAACAATGAAAGTTAAAGTCCTCTTAACTTCCAAAATCAAAGGTCCAACCTATCTGGGGCTTTGATTTTCCTGTTTGACCTTCTCAGTGGCTGTTGATTTGGTGACTCAAGATTCTGATTATCTGGACTCTCTAGCTCAGGGAGTTCAGGAACTAAATCTTTAATTCCAGGATTTACATTTTCTGATTCTAGAATACTTGGTTCACTCATATCAACAGACATTGGTTGTGGAACAAACTGAGTTGGTGTGAACCGGTCAGATCTGGTGGGATTGACAGATTCGCACTCATTATCTGCACAAGTTATTCTTAACTGGTCTGCATGTCTACGGACAACAAGTCCATTATTTGTTTTTACTTTATAAGACACAGGTCCTGTACATTGAACAATTTGACCTGGCATCCATTTTTCCCCTCTCCCATAATTTCTCAGATACACATTATCATTAACTCCAAACTCTCTCTCAATGGATGTTTTGTCATGATTTAATTTTTGTGTATGTTGATGTTGGGAAACAGACTTTTGAACAGTTGGATGTAGTAGGTCGAGGTGAGTTTTAATTTTTCTACCACACAGCAATTCGCATGGTGCAACACCTGTTGTTATATGAGGAGTTGTGCGGTATTTAGCTAAGAACCTGTTAACTCTTTCTCTGAGAGAAAATTTGTTACTGGTATTCATTTTTACCATAGCGGTTTTGAATATGCCTACTGCTCTTTCAGCCAAACCATTCCCTGCAGGATGATAGGGTGATGTGGTTATATGCTCAATACCATTTGCTATACAAAATAGTTTAAATTCATGAGCAGTGAAACTAGGCCCATTATCTGAAACAATTTGGTCTGGTAAACCATGGGTTGAAAATATTTCCTTAAGTTCTATAATGGTATCACTTGCAGTGATTGTGTTCATGATTTTAACTTCTAACCACTTAGAATGTGAATCAATAACAATTAAAAACATTTTGTTCATGAAGGGTCCTGCAAAATCTATATGGATACGTTTCCATGGTTC
>MUZC01000444.1:120391-149334 GCA_002072015.1 Radix auricularia | reverse complement strand
TTTTTTAATGGATGATTAATCCTCGTCGCCAATGAAGTGGATTGGAGTGGTTTTAATTTAGAAATACAACGGACGATGGAGACATTACAGTTTCGTCATTTTATTCTCTTTGTAACTTACTGACTGAAGAGCGTAAGCAATAATAAACATAAAGATAAGGGACATCACTCAAACAATATAAAACTACAGTAATACAAGAGTGAGTTCCCCTAAGAATAATCCCAATATATTACATTTTCAATTTTTATAAATCTCATAAAGAAAAAAGTTTTTGGGGCCCCGGCCCCATGAGTGGGAAATTTAACTTTTTTCCATTTATCGTCGGGAGCATGTAATTAAAAATATCCAAAGTTTCATGCTTCTACTTACACGGGAAATACGAAAATTGGTGATTTTCAATTTTTATAGAGCCCAAATTAGGAAAAAATGGTTTTGAGCCCCCGGCCCCACATGAAAGAGATTTTTAAAATTCGTTTTCGCCAATTTCCGTCGTGAGAAGGTACCCAACAACTTCCTAAAATTCTGTGCTCCTAACATCACGGCAAATTGGAGAATTAGTGTTGAGTCGGTTTTTAATATAAGAATAAGTATATTTTGGCCCCGGGCCCCCATGAGAGGGAGTTTTAACATTTTTTTTTCCAATTTTTGTCGGGAGAGTGTACTCACAAAATTTCTAAAGTTTCATGCTTCTACCTAAACGGGATATTGGATAATTAGTGATTTTCAATTTTTATATAGCTTATATAAGGAAAAAACTTTTTTGGGGCCCCTATGAGTGGGAAATAAATTTTTCTTCTTCAAATTATCGTCGGGAGCATGTACTCAAAAAATTTCCAAAGTTTCATGCTTCTACGTACACGGGAAATAGGAAAATTGATGATTTTCAATTTTTATAGAGCCCATATAAGGAAAAAATGGTTTTGGGCCCCCGACTCCATATGAGCGAGATTAAAAAAATTCTTTCACGCCAATTTTCGTCGCGAGAGGGTACCCAACAACTTCCCAAAGTTTCATGCTTCTACCTACATGGGAAGTTGGAGAATAAGTGATGAATCAGTCAGTCAGTGAGGGCTTTCTCTTTAAAAAAAAAAAAAAAAAATTAAATTACCAAGAGTGTTTCATGTGAACATAGGATTATTGGATATCTCTTTAATATGAACAATTTTATTTTTATTGATTCATTTATCTTAGTGTGTCTATTTTCTATACTAATGACAGCTTAATCCCTCAATCACTTATCGTTTCAAATTTCTCATTAATAGAAATTATATGCTGTTAACCCATTCTCTCAATTATAGATCTCTCTTTTGCCTTCTAAATTATTAATGCCAAAATCAAACACCTCATAAGCGCACGCCCTACGTTTTTAGTCATATTGAATGAAAGTACTTAAACTAAGTTTTAAATTATTTTCTTCTTTTTAGTCCACTTATAAAAAAGTGGTTTTTAAAAATCTTTTTTTTTAAACCTCTATTTATTAGAATGAAATGTTAAGTACTTTTACTGACTGCAAATGGAAGGTATTAAAATAAAGAAAGTTTAGTAGATAAAAATCTGGCCATTAAAGAAAAAAACACAAAACAAGGGGTGTTCCTGTCTGCTGAGGATTGTTGTTTTGAGTAGGGCTATTGACATGGCGTAATGAATAGTGAAAGTTCGTGGAAATGTAAATAATGCCGTTGAAAAGTTGACCTCGATTGTGTGAAATAATTGTTCTTCATAGACTTTAGCTGTTTTAAAACTGTAATAATACTCTATTATGGAAGATCCTGTTCTCCATGTATTAGTTATTGGCTTTCATCATAAGAAAGGATGCCAGGTTTGATTAGTTTTAATTTTAATGTTAAATATAATTTAAAAATTTAATTTAATAAAGTTATTGTAATTATTATTATTCTTGGCTGAAGTGAAGAATCTCGACCGTGATGTCACAACGCTGCCGGTGGCTTGGAACGAGAATTCCTTCCTTTGAATCATGTTTGTTTTTTTATTTATTTATTACCCCCCCCCCTGCCGAGGAAACTAGTGAATTTAATAAAAAATTAATGAAAAATAACAGGGGAGGGGTTGAGGGGAGGGCCCTCCCTCCCCTCATATACTCTAAAAATATAAAAATGCAGAACTATATTATACTATTTTTACTATGCCATTTTTAAAAGTCACGTGGCCATAGCCTTAGCAACAAGATGACGCCGATAATGACGTCACGGTCGAGATTCTATATGTTTACCTTATTCTTTTAATATTTTTAATTTTGGGGAAAAAGAAGACTACAACTATTGAACTAGAAAGAATATGGCAGTGAAAATCGAATTAAATTTTTAAAAATTAAATGGGAAGGGTTAAAATACTTAAAACAGCTGACATAAATAAAAGTAAACTTAAACTGTCACTGAGTCACTGTCTCTCCAAACCTACCTTTGCCTCTATACTTATACTATACCAGTGGCGTCGCTAGGGGGGGTGCGGTGGGGGCCAGCCGCCCTGGATGCACCATTAGGGGGGTGACACCAAATGTACAGTTCTGGGTTAATATGAAGAATTTGGACCGTGACGTCACGGTCATACCGGCGGCCATCTTTGTTGTTATTACACATCCTTAAAAAAAGCTAAAATTAAAATTCTAAAGCTATACCTACCCCTAAACCCTAAAACCATCCATTTTTAAAAATCCTTTTAGAATTTATAGAACTCTGTTTCCAGCAACCAGTAGTGTCATGACATCAAGGTCGAAATTCTTCGCTTCAGCCAAAGTCTGTATATTCCCGTTATTTTACACTGGAAAACTCGGTGGAGTTCTATGGGTTAAGTCGTGAGGGGGTGACACCAATCCTAGTGACGCCTCTGGCTCTGGACTATTTTATGACACATTCATTATCGTTTTAATTTTAACACTCATTACTTCATCACACCGATGCCTGATGCCTAATCAAATCAGTATTATTTTATTAACTTACAGTTGAAGTTACAGGGGTAATTACATTCCACTTACCAGCAAAAAGTGTAATTATTCACAATCATATGATTATGCTAGCCTCCTCAAGATGATAGTGAAATAATTGTCAATACCATACTATATTCACTTACAAATACATGTCCTATTCCATGCCCAAGTGACACGGCCCCTAGGCACTTTTGATGTTTTGGTCCCTACCATCTCAAAGCTATTCTAGAAATTTAGCTAATTAAATGCACTATGGAGTCTATGGTACAGAACATATAATTTTTATCAGTATCTGTATATACAATTCTCTTTGTCGCCCAACCATGCGGGACACCACGCACGCACGCCTAAGAAAACAAGTAAGTGCAAACAAGCATGACCAATTACCCTTGCGCTAATCAGAGTTAACGGTTGGCAAGTGAACGTAGTGGAGGGGTGGGGCATGTCTTGAGACCAGCAATGCTTTTTGTTTTCAATTTTGTTGTTCCTTTCACAAAGTACTTGTATTTTGTAGTTAATTGGTTATTACATCCGCCTAACATGCCGAAGGTCTTAGATTCAAGCCCCAGCAGAAACATTAAAAAAAATTTTTTTTTTAAATGTGTATGCCTGTTCTCTCCCCCTTTCTTAGCAAACATAAACACTGCTTCACATGTATTTCATTGGGGGGGGAGCTTAGTTTAATGTTATACCGATTCCTTCATCAGGTAACCGTCTTTTTCCATCTGTCACACATCTGGGAAAAGATTACAGGCGAAGTTGTTGCTCTCTTGCTTGGAAACATGGCTGTTATATATGTTTCTCAACATTGATATAACTTCGGCAACAACTCTCTCTTGTTCTCAGTGACATAGACTCTCAACAATGCGCTCAGTACATGTATACTTAAGGAGTATTTAATGGCAAAGCTGGAATTGTTGCGATGTCCGAAATACTTTTCAAAAATGCTTCGGCGGTCCCCGCAACGTTCACTCGCATTGTTCTCATTTTTTTCATGTTACTGTTTGTGTCTGTACCCCCCCTCCCCACACACACATATTTTCTTTGTACTATCTATGAGTAAGTCAGCGGCGTATGCTACACCGAAGGTTGTATCTAGTAATAGTATAATACAGTCTATATTACTCTAGTAAGATAGACTTCGGCAGGCGTCAGCTCAAGCAGACCATCTAGTCTGGGGAAAATTCTTCACGACTCTTGATTTTGATTTCAGTTTCCCAGCAAAGTTTCCCGTCTGTGTGTTCATACCAAAAAATTTTACATTGACTGCAATATACCGAAGAAAGATACAGCAGTTTAACAATACTCAGCCGCACATGATCCAATAAGATTCAGTAAGTGAATCGAACAGGGAATAAAATCTATCAGAGGTTTCACATGTTTTATTCTTGCTAGAACACCAGAAAATACACCCGACATATTGCTAGCAATGTTGTAATTGGTGTTTGCCAAGACATGATTTTTCAATGTCTCTAGGATGACTTTAGCCAGGTCTTCCGCTTTATGGCAACAATTTGGAATGAATTTCAAAAATCGATCAACAGTACATCCGTCTTCAGAGACATTAAGGCACATGAGATGTGATTTGCTGAAAGAGATCACGTGATGTATGGGTTAGACCAGAAGGCTTAGAATCAGATCAGATGTGTATGTGGGAAAGACAGGAGATGTACCTGATTTGTTTTCACTGATGTGTATTTATATGTAAAAAGAGTGTACATACATTCAAGTACTGAATTAAAGTTATTTGTGTTACCAAGGACCTCAATATTGTCCTTGAATGAAAGTATCGGCTATTAATTAACCCAGGGGCACATTTCGCATTCTCCGATTCAAAGTTTGCGGAACATGTGCTGCCTATTTTAAAGTTAACTAAAGCATGCAAAAGCGTAAGACTGTATACAATAAGAGGGAGCATCTGTAACAGAACAGTTAACACAGGCGTGGGGAAAAATAATAAAATATTTTTGGAGCCTTCTGAGTCCTCATAGAATATGTAATGCAAATGGACTGCACCAGCATTGTTGTTTTTAAAAAATAATAATAAATAAAAATAAACAAATATTTAAAAAATGAGTGACTGCAATGTATTTTATTAATGCAGGTAGCCTAACCACTCATCTAGAATTGCTGATGTTATTTTGGCATTTTTTAAAACTATAACTATAACTAACCAATAAAACACCAATGTGGAAAGGGGGGAGGGCGTTAAAGAAATTAGATTTCACATAAAAAAATCGCTCAACTTAAATTATCATTTTCACTTAACCAATTCACTGCTTGCAACTTATTTAATGACGTTTTTAAATAGCTTCACGCTTGCAAAAATTTATCAAATAAAAAAATTTCTTTTGAAATATTCCCTGTGAAATACTTTTAACACGAAAATGCTTGAGAACAAAGTTCTGACAAGTTTTACAAGGTATTTTCATAAAAATTTTTTCCACTGAACATGAAAGAAAAACCATAAAACACAAAAAAAAGTTAGTTTTTTGAATGAATCAATGACAGGAAGTTATCTTATCTTAGATATACAGACGCTCCTTCTATGCAGAAGATAATTGCGTCCACAGACCATGAGAGATGATCTGTTGGCAAGTGATGCAGCGGTCACAGGCCACGGCTATAGGGGTTCCACACATTACCCCAGCCGCCTAACTATTGTCTAGTTAGGTACCCATTCGGAGCTGGGTGACTCGGGGACTCCTCAGGCCCCGAGAACAAATCCTCACTTTCGTGTGGATTCGAACTCGTGACCATCAGTATGACAGTCGAGAGCGCTACCTCTCGACCACCACGTCCCACAAGTTACCCGCTACCCCTCATCATTCCTTCCTCCACTCCTATCAAGACCATGTTAAAAAAGTGCCTAGTCTAAAAAAGTTTAAATGTATATTCTAGTTGTTAAAAGATATTTACTGTAATAACAAAAAGGATAGGAAAGTTTGTTTTTTCAATTGATTAATTTTTTAAAATTTTATGCTTAAATCTGGACAAAAGAAAGGATTGAAAATAATTTGGGCTTGATTTAAAAGTTAAAGGTTTCGTTTGTTTAATGGTTGGTGATGTCATAACTGTTACCATCTGCCCATAGGTGTTGACACACCTTGCTGAAAAAAATTAACAAACTTGCGCCCTTTCTTGTGTAAACTTAGCAGAAAAGCTGATTTTAATATTTAATGTTAAAAGTTTATCAGTTAAAAAGTTACTTCCTTCGCCAATGTTCCTTTTGAGTTTCGTGGTTGCATGGCCGCGCAGTTCTCTTGCAGACGCCGCGCAGTGGTTTATAATAACCACACAAAAATTGTGTAGTATTGCACAAAAAATGGATCCTTTTCAATTTTGCTCTAGACTTTTTTATTTACTTTGCAAAAGAACCAATTAAAATTCAAGCTGCTGGACCCTGTGACTTGACTGAATGTGACGTCATTGTTGTTGACATTTTGTTTCAACGTTCAGTATAATGTAGTTTTAGTTTATGAGTATAACGAATGCATTTACCGCCGGAATAAATGTTTGTAGAGCAGGACAGTGTGTTTTTGAAAGTATCCTGTTAGCTACTGTGTGAAATGAGGTGAATGGATGGTGGCTAGATTGCATTCTATAGCTGCTACGACCATGAAAATTATGCGGCGTTTTGGACGAGTACCGCACAGTTTTTTTTCAATAATATTGACAGTCCAAGTTACGAGTAGGGATGTACCAAATTTCGGCTCTGGCAAATACTGAATCCGGCTTTTAAAAAAAATATGGCTCCGGGAGAATTTCAATTCATAAATCCAGCTTGATAGTAGAGCCCTACAAATATGTATATAAATTAGGGCTGCGGAAATTAACGATTAATTTCACGATTAATCGGTAAATTTGTTTATAGCTTAAAATTATTTTAATCAATAAAAAAGCTATTAAAATGAAAGAACGTGTTTTAAGCAATTTTTCCGATTTATTAATAAATGATTAATTATTAATAATTAATTTAATAATAGTTTGCTTTTTTTACGTACAAACTTCTCCATTTAAAAAAAAAAGATTTTTGAAGTGTAAACTTTAAAATAAGCTTTTTTAATAAGGAAAATGATATTTTAAAAAATTAAACATTGCTTTTACTTAATCAACAATAACAAAATTTAAATTCGTTGACATTATATTGAACTACTTATTTAAATTTAAAAAATGTCCATTGTCTATTTTTGCTACTGCCCTTAAAATTTACAGTTTAATGACGTCATAATCATATTTTTAGTTTTAATAAAAATTATTGATTAATTATTCGGTTATTTTTCAAATGTTAACTATTAAATTTAAATTATTTTAGGGCTGCAGAAATTAACTATTAATTTCTTGATAAATAGTTGAACATTTTAACAATTAAATTTTTTTAATGATTAATTGACCCACCGCTTATAAATGTACGGGAAGTCAAAAAGTAAAATAATTTGGCCGACAAACTAGGTTGATTAAAAGAACAATTTGGTTTTAAACGTGGTGGTCGAGAGGTAGCGCGCTCGACTGTCATACGGTCACGAGTTCAAATCCACGCGAAGGCCTGAGGAGTCCCCGAGTCACCCAGCTCTGAATGGGTACCTAACTAGACAATAGTTAGGCGGCTGGGGTAATGCGTGGAACCCCTATAGCCGTGGCCTGTGACCGCTGCATCACTTGCCAACAGATCATCTCTCATGGTCTGTGGACGCAATTATCTTCTGCATAGAAGGAGCGTCTGTATATATAAGATAAGAAGATAAGATAAACTATTGACAAACGTGAATGTTTAAAATGTTGATAAAGGTTATTGTATCTATTGTGAAAAATTATTTGCCTACCATCCAATGTTCCCTTTTAAGTGGAAGCTTTGTTGGTCCATGTACAAAGTTTTAAAAAACAACTAGTGTGCAAAGTTGCTCAACGTCCATTTTGTGCAATATTTTATAAAATCTGCTGCACATTGTTTCTAAACTCCTGTGTGGCGTCTGTCAAATATCTGCGCAGCCGGGCTGTTTAAAGGGAACATTGCTACCATGGCTCTAACACTTCACTAACATATCACCTGCAAACCAACAGGTTCAGAAACTTCAGCTGAGACAATCAAAAGCTATGAGAACGATTGTTCAGCTCGGCTGGTTATATTGTCAATTAGACCCACTCATCACTTGAACCAAATAATGTCAACACACTTGTCAGTTTGGGTAGTTTGTTAAAAGATGGCATATAAAGAAGACATTCCAGTGTTATTTCAATTTTCAACAAGTACGTTTAATAAATGTTACTTATGACACCATAAATTTCAATTTTTGGCTTTAATAGTTCATTTTTCAAAAGTTAACAATTAAGTTTTTAAACTATTGACTGATGGGAATGTTCTAAATGTTGATTAAGTTTGCCTACCATTGTTCTAACACTTTGCCTGCTTATCAAACCAAATGAAATGCGAATTAAGCTAATGGCAGTAATGGAGTCTGACTCAGAGACAGAAAATGATGACAGCTCTTCTAATTAATTACTGCATTACAAAATGGAGATGAAAGTTCCTGAATCCATTAACCATTTACAATGGTGGAAACTTAATGAACACCAATATACAAAAATGTCATTCCTTGCCAAGACCGTTTTGTGCATACCAGTTACGGTACCTCAGTTCCATGTGATAGTTCAGCTTAGCTAGTTAAATTTTAAGTTAGACCTGCTTAACACTTGAACCAAATAATGTCAAAACACTTGTCTTTAAAAGAAGACATTTAAAGGAGACATTCCAGTGTTATCTAGATTTTCAACGTTTAATAAGTGTTACTTATGACATCATAAATTTTAATTTTTTGCTTTAATCGAAATTAATGATTTATTAATCATTAATTTTTCAAAAGTTAACTACTAAATAAATTAAATTTAAAATAACCGTTAACAGCCCTAATTTCTTAAAAATTATTCAACTTGCACACTCACAGATTAAGTGATTTAGGACTAATAAAATTTTCCAGTCTTTTAAATAGTTACTAGTTACCATTGTAATCCTGTATTTATCATCATTTTGTCCTGCCTAACATAAATGTTATGGTTTCTCATTTCTTACCTCATTAGTTATGCTGCGGCCAAACAAAGTGAATAGGTCACTAGAGCTTCGCATTTTAATTTTTTTAGATTGGTTATTATTATTCAATTATTCATGTTCAATTCAACAATAACTCATGACTTAATTGCTTCCACCAATATTTACCACATTACACAAAACATATAGCTGCGTTGTTATGATGGGAAATAAAATAACCAGATAGAGGAGAAAGAGGTTATATAACCGATGGGAAGAGTGGGTAGGGCGAAGTCTCAACATGTCAATGAGAACAACACATTCATCTCATGCGGTGCAAGTGTCCCATGGTCTTGAAATGGGCCCCTATCAAAATATCATAGCACATTGAACTCCTAATGTCCATTCCTTAAGTGCCGGGGACTCCAAATTTTTTTTTTTGCAAACATTTAAGACTTTACTCCCCATTTGATTTTACTTGATTGTGACACATATATCCATCATGATCCATTTTAAAGTCCACAGGGCTTTGAACTTTACATCTTGCATTGTTAGGGCCTGAGTGCAATTAATTTTTTTCTTCTAATAAACTATATAAATATCATTTTAAAATTTGGATACTGGCTTGATGGATGGATATAAACCCAACTTGGTAAACTAGACCTATATAGCCCATGCTATAAATAAAGCTCATACATCCACTTATTTTGGGTCCAGGGGCCCTTATTTCATTTCTCTCATATAAGCTATTGTAAAATACCTTACAATAGCTTTAAACAACATTTGTTTACACATGAAGCAAACGAGGTCATATCATGGAAAGGGATTCAAACTATAGGGGGATTATGCAATGGGATCAAATTTGGGTTAATCAGACTGAAGAATGGGATCCTAACTGGAAACGGATTTGATGAAAATTCGGATCTTATTATGCAACCTTTTCAACCATTTTCTTGGGCCATTGCTGCAGGAAATAGTTCAGGAACTTATTATTTAAAATTAGTGAATAAATGCTAACTTAGGTGCCTACATTATGAGAAAAGCAATGTGTGAGGAATACCCATCGAGTCAGGTATAATAAACTGATATTAGACACATACCATGAGCTCATATTATCAATATTTATCATATTTTGCTCATTCACATGCAAAGTTACTTGCTTTAAGAAGTTTTGCTATATAAGATTTTGCATTGTAGGTTGAGTTTTCTTACCCACCCCTTATAGAAGGAAATTCAGTTGAGAGTCATGAGATTCCTGAAGAATGGAAACACATTCCATCCCTGGCCCTTCCAGACGGAGCCCACAACTTTGTGAAAGGTAAATAAATTTATGTTTTAATTAATTTGTAAAAGATAACTACTTTTTGAGAATAGTTGCATATATATAAATTTATAATATAGGCCTAGATTTATCAGTAAACTAGAAAAATAATGTTTAATTCATGGCAATTAATTGTTATATTGACTTCATGCACCACAATCATTTCTGTTTTTAGCCATGCATTTAATGTTTTAGTTTTT
Organism: Radix auricularia; assembly: GCA_002072015.1. Lineage (NCBI taxonomy): Eukaryota > Metazoa > Mollusca > Gastropoda > Lymnaeidae > Radix > Radix auricularia. The sequence continues at coordinate 138,847 of MUZC01000444.1, read as the reverse complement.
AAAAAAAACATTATTGGTACTTTATCAATTCCTAAAAATGACAGATTTGTGTTTACCTATAACCCTAAATAATGTTTATAATTTATATGAATTGTTAAACAGGGGTTAAGATTTCCATCTCATTGAGTGGTAATAAAACTGAAGAGTTATGAAATTAAATATATTACATGGTACAATCTGGGGGCAAGGTTTAACATTCAAAACAAACAAACACATATAGTACAAATGAGGCCACGGAGAACTAACATTACTTGATGTAAACTGGTTTTGCATTGCTACACGGCAATAAAAGATTTCTCAGAAAGTTAATTAAGAAATTTTCTAAGATCGTTTTCTTGGTAAAAATTTTTTTAATTAGTTCTATATTTATTTTACATTTAATTTTATTTGGTTGTTTTCTTTCTCTATATTTAATCCATGAAGTACAATTATTGTTTGCCTTTTGTCAGGTAATTAATCAACCTTATAATTTTAAAAAAGAGTTATTTGTCATCCTTAAATGAATTGTCGATATGACCGATTTAAAAGTCTTCAATGTTGAACATCAAACATACATACATTTGAAAAATTTTTTGTTCAATAAATAGATACTGTATATTTTGTTCTACCTGGGAGAAATGATAATCCACACACAGTTTATGGTGTCTCATGTTACAGACAGATGGATGCAAGTGTAAGTAAAAGCAACATGTCACTTCTAATTATTTCTGTTGCCTGACCCCAGTGGCGTAGCTAGAGCTTTTGCCGCCCGGGGCGGTCTCCAATTTGCTGCCCTTTTAGGGGTGTCCATAAAAGATGTCACAAATGTGTGGGGAGGGGGAGAGGGTGTCACACATTTGAAGTCAAATAAAAACGCGCAAATTTAAATAAAAGTTCCACTTAAATATATGATTACCGAAACTTAATTTAATAAAGTTTTACAGGGTTTTACACGTGTTGCGATATTAGAGTGCAGCCTTACACTAAAAAATATTTAATTGACAAAAAAAAATGGAAACATGCTGATTTTCAAATAGAAAATACGGCTTTTATAAAGGGGGGGGGGCTTTGTGATGTCACATTGAAGAAGGGGTCTAAGTTTTTGTGACGACGTGTGACCAGGGGGGAGCAGGGGGTGAATTTTCAGCCAAAACCGCGACACGTCATTTGAGGACGGCCACTTAAGTCAATCGTATGATGGTTTTTATAAATTATTAAACATTAATAAATAATTGTAATTGAAAGGAAGCACATTGTAAAAGTAAAAGGTGTGGAATATGTTAACAATTCCATGCCATATTTATGTAAGCATTAATAAAATAGGCCTAATAAGATGATATACCTATATGTACACATTTTAAAAAATATAAGATGCTTTTATTAAAGGCCACAAGAAATTTATTGAGGTCGCAGGCCCCTCAACCCCTCTAATGAGACAAAGACATATTCCAAATTTACACCGAAAAGTATTAACAATTAATATGCTTTTATTTTTTTATTTATAAATAGATTTATATGAATTCTTTTATAAACAAAGAAATTGTATACATTAGTATGTAAACATATTTATAAATTTACTTACCTAACTTTCATAATAGAGAAGTCGTGTATTATATTATTAAAATTTAAATTATTTGTAATATCTTGTTCTATCTTTAGACAATATTGCAAGATTTTGTAGTCTTACATAACTCAATGTGGAACGAAGATAGGGTCTAATTATTTTTTATCAACTGCAGTTTGGAGAATCTCCTTTCACAACTAGATACAATGATAGTAATTGTTGAAAACATTCTTAGCAAAATTATGTTTGGTGAAGAATCTTCCAATCTATACTATTTAATATATTTTAATAGATCGAAGGGACATCACCCCTGTTTTTCTAACATAATGCCTCTTCTTGCAGTGTAGGAAACGCGTTGGCTGGTCTGAGGCCACTGCCATGCACCTATGCAGCCGCATTGGGTACACGCTTTCATAGGCCCCACCTATCTTAATTTTCACTTATTATCCTTTTCAATACCTTATCCCTACCCAAACTGGGCCCCGCGCATCCATTTTCGCATACTAAGCTGCATAAGGCGCCGCAATTGCAAAGACTGGCCCTGTGTACAGCCATAAAAACCTGGACGCTTTTTCAATTTGAACTGTTCTTTGTCAATGGTAATAAAGACATTTATTTGATGGTAAAAAATTTCATTTAGTAGATTACATGATAGTTTTATACACGATTATTTTCTTGCAAGGACATGCAACTCATCAGAGGGTTCTATTACTTTCTTTTATAATTGCATCTATGGATAAAAACATTTCTCGTTGTACGACTTGCTCTAAAGATAGAACCCCGTCTCCTGAATTTTCTCCACTCATACTTATTCTCCTTCCAGCACGGCGTTCAGTTGATATCTCCAACTCCCTATAATCTATAACAGCACATAACGTTGTTCCATGAAGTGGGTTGGCATTATTTATTTTAAAGAAAATGTGTTCCCACAAATTGAGATACAATATCTTATCTTATCTTAGATATACAGACGCTCCTTCTATGCAGAAGATAATTGCGTCCACAGACCACAGAGAGATGATCTGTTGGCAAGTGATGCAGCGGTAACAGGCCACGGCTATAGGGGTTCCACGCATTCACGCATTACCCCAGCCGCCTAACTATTGTCTAGTTAGGTACCCATTCGGAGCTGGGTGACTCGGGGACTCCTCAGGCCCCGGGAACAAATCCTCACCTTGGTGTGGATTTGAACTCGTGACCACCGCGTCCCACCGAGATACTATAGAAAAGAAAATTATTGCATTGAACTGTGTAAAGTTCCAGGATCTGATCTTGTTTTACTAGTTACTTCTTCAGGTGTCAATTTTTTCCAAGACGTTTGAAATTTTTGAAATATGTCGTTTTCAAATTATTTATGTTATAGTGCGTTTATTAGCAGATAAATTTGAATATTTTCATGTTCTTGCGCTAAATTTTAATAATTTTCCATAAAATATAAAAATTCAAATTATTTACGCATTACTTTAATTGGATAGATGTAGCATTTTAATGAATAACAATATTTTAATGAAAAACACAAATTATGTGTGCTACTTTAACGCAATAAAAACAAAATACATTTAATTTTTAGTAAGTTACATTAAAATAATTTTCTCAAACTGAAACAGTAATGTAAATTACTACTTGCAAGTTAAACACAATATTTGAACCACCATGTCATGTAGAATCTAAGTACTTGTTAGCGCATCATTTTGCAAATGTCGAAAATTCCAAACAAAAACTTTCATGGTGATATTAATAGTACATATTATTAGGCCCAGCGGTGATGTGCTGTTTTCATATAATAGCACCATTTGTGACGCATACCGCTTAATTTTCCAAACAAACCGATTCCTTTTTGGAGCGATTTTTAATTTTTGAACGGGTTTGTGTTATTTATAACTACCACTATGTATTTATACAGATGTTGCGTGAACCCGCTAATTAAGATTCAAAATTAAGATTATTTTTGTTTCACCTTGGTTTCCCCCTTCAGAAGAAAAAGGGCTATTGTCGGAAATGGCTTTTTTTTCAAATTAATGCCAAAAAATGCCGCCCTTTAGATGAGTGCCGCCCGGGGCGGACCGCCCCCTCCGCACCCCCCTAGCTACGCCACTGCCTGACCCGTAGCTAATATATATGAAGTAAAATAGGCTAACATAATAGGCAAAAGTAGCAACCATTATTTGAAAACATAAATATCTTGGAAATGATTTTGAACAAATTACATTGTAATTTTTTTTTAAAAACAGCAAAAACATTGCATAGATTCTGAGTAAACACTTTTAACAAATTTAATGAATTTTTAAAAGGCCTTACTGGCTGTTCTGACTATACTCTGATACTGTAACATTTATTCGTTTGGCATTTGTGTCAAATGGTATCTTTCAAGAATTACTCTGTTTAATAGAAACAGACAAACAATAGTCATAATTATATGTGGGAAATAAAGGTCATAAAATACTCATCACACAACTGTAATAGAGAATATAGGAAAATCTGAAGTTTCAACTAGAAATTTGAGACTAGAGATTTTAGTTTTAAAGAGAATGTGATGATAAATGCTGGGATTTATTGATTATATTATTGTTTCTCAAATGTTAATAATTATTTAGACTACAATATCATCTTTCATAGTGTAATTGTTTCATTTTCACTATCTAAATTTAATACTTTTTAACTTTTGAACTACTTTTTAAACAGAACTTGATAAACAAAACAGCTGATGTGACTAGAAGTACAGTACAAAAAAGTGTTTGTGTATTAAGCAGACTGGTAAGAGCCTTAAAAAAATATAACTAAGAAATTTTGAAATTAAATAGCTTTGAAGTTATGTTTTAAGTGCTTATTTATTTCATGCTAGATAATATATCTTGCTTTGCTTAGAAAAAAAATCATTGGTACTTTTAGTGTCCATATAAATTATCAAGAAAAAAACCCAAACACATTACTAAATTAGCAGATAACTATTTTTTTTAAAAAGACTCTCTTATAAAAGTTCATATTTATAATTAAACTGGTATTGTAAACCTTGAATTTGGTTGCCACTAATATTCCAGTTGAGCAAAAACAACGATTTAATAACAAATATAACTTAAAAAGGAATCATCACTTCTTCCTGTAATGTGTGACTCCTGTGGTTGTTTTGGGAGATAAGATTTTGTTTTTTTCATTCATGGGGATCCTTTGGAATGGCTACTTATTAAGGTTATGCAGAACTGGAGGCTGGTGGGCAGGAGGCAATAGATACAATTTTGTCAAGTGTTTACACCTCTGGTCCTATTTGAAGCTTGTTCCAGTCATTGATTTTCCTTGTTAGGAATGAAGTGCTCCTATACTGAGTTGGTATAAGCCTGAGCTGCCTGTCAGTGTCATATTGTAATCTAGATGGGAAAGGGTCTAATTTCTGCTTTTAATTGAGCAGTTAACAAGCTCATTGTTTATCTTGAGCAACATGGAAAGCCAAGGTAATTGCCACTGTTCTTCCATTGGTGACCAGCTCAGTGTATCCTAATGTACCTGATGAATCAATGGTTATTTTAATTTATCAATTAAAGTAAATTAGAAACCCCATCAAATGTGGGAAATTGTAGCACTCATAGATATTTTTGTTGAAGCTGTCATTATAGTCTTTAAGAAATAAAGAATATAGATGTTGTAAGTCAAATAAAGAAAACATAAATTTAACAATTTTTGTTTATTCATAATATTGAAATTTCTGCATAATATTGTTCATTGAGTAAAAGAATAATCGTTTAAGGGCAATTTTCTTAATTTAAGCGCATATGATAGCAATTTAATAGAGGAGGGTCAAGGCGTGAACCATGAATATAGCTATGTGTATCCCATTGGAGTCAAAAAACAACTAAGGAGCACAACATTAAAAAATATGTATGAAGATCTCTTATCTCATTTTCAGGGTTGTTATTGTTTGAATGAGAATTTTCCATGAAATGAGACAGGATGATTTACCATTAACTGATTTTTACTAATGGAAAGATGTTTCAGATGATATTTGTGCAGATAAAATCTCTGTAGTCTTTTCTTTAATATTGAGTTAACATTATTGAAAGAGTGTAATGTTTTTGTTTTATGGAATTCAAGGCTTTTTGATTTAACAAGTCCCTGAGGTAATGTTGAGGTATTAAATATTAATATAGTTCATGGGGTAACAAAAATGTGTTGTTGTGTAACAGGATGAGAAAGAGTAAGCCCTCATTGAATGCATATTTTTTAAGTAACTTTAGGAGATGTGAATTTTGTTTGATTCGTTATATCTATCCACCATAATTACCTCCACCCCAAACTATCATGTCACTAGTTAATATATATATATATATATATATATATATATATACGAAGACAAGCATTTTTTAGCGGAAAAAATAAAAACACTGTGTAGCATGTGGCTAACAGTTTGGGAGGCAAAACCTCTTTGAATGTTGTCAATCATAGTACTTTGTAAAATGTTTGATAGAAGAAAAGAAAGGAGTTGGGATGCAAAATGGGATATTTTCCCACATCAAACTGTAGATGCACTTTTTTTCATTTTATTTATGTACAGTTTATTCACCTGAATTAAGCTATTTTTTGTGGAAGGGCATGACAAATAACTTGTTCCCCTAGCTTGTATATTAGGTCAACCAAGTGGTTAATTGAATAGTTTAGTCTCCTGTCACCCCCAGACTCTTCAGCTGGTTATGGAGGTGCAGACTGGACTCTTTGACATGGTCTCTTCCACAGCCAAAATGATTATGTTCTGACAAAAGTACCTTTGTAAATTCCTGTGTTCTACTCTGACATAAACTAATTATCAAAGACTTGGATATTATTTATATTGCCCCAAAACACTTATTTTCAAGGTCATTTTTATGAATTCAAGTAAATGCATTGATGGATAAAAAATTAAGCCATCAATAAATTCAGATTATAAAAACGGAAAAATCAGAAAAATAATGATTTGGCAGAATTCAAGGAAATTATTTGTGTTTGAAAATACTGTATAAACACTTCTTTTACAAGTAATTTAAGATAATATCCTTGAGATTTTCTTATGTTGCTTTTTTGAGCACATTCTACTGCTTTTTACCTTGGTATTTTTCAAATTTAGCCACTATTTGGTCTGATCAAAGCAAAGTTGGAATTGATAACCCATGCATATTTTGATGAGAGAGACTTTAGTCAAGTGTCTCTGTTGGAAGAGACTTATAAAAATTTGAACTCATCATTGACACAGAGTTTGTTGGAAGGAACTCAAGTTTTTTTAGGTCAGTTTCATGCATGTTTCAAAAATATACACTCATGGTTTTAATTTTTTAAATGATATTCTACTATATTTTGTATTAAAATATCTTTTATTCACCATATATTATTTGACCTGTGAGGCTCTCTGATAATATGTAAAGTTACATAATTATTCAAACTAAACAGGTTTTATACTTTTCAAGCAATTTCATTTTCTTTTTAGGTCTTTCTGCTCGTGATCTTGTGATATTTTACAAGCACAAAGTCATTGTTCTCTTTAAGTTACTTATGCTTGAAAGAAGGGTAAGATCTGTTTTACTTTTTTTTTTTATTTGACACTTCATCAAAAGGTCAATTTTAATAGTTTGTAATAATAAGTACTTCATTTAAAGTTTGATAAAATGTGCAAGCAGATATGATGTTACTGATGTGGTTGTGAGTAGGTGTACAGAATTTTAAAAATATAATCATCTTTGCACAGCATCTCTTATTCATTCCAAAATAATTTCCACATCCCCTTGATTTCTAAAAATTTTTTGCACTTCCCCATCAAACATCATTTCTCCACCAAATATCATTTCCCTACCATACTCTCCTCTCCCTCACCAACCCCAGTAATAAAATTTTTTAATAAATAATAAAAATGAACCTGATTTCTTGGCTCTTCTCACACCTCCTTACCCATTTTTAAGAATTAACCCTGATTTTGTGACCTTTGCTCGTTCCTCATGTCTCCCTGTCCAATGCTCTGAATCTCAAAAACACAACTATGTTCTTATGTGTGAGCAATTTAGAGTTTAAACACATTCTGATAGCAAAATAGTATATTAACTACAGTAGATCCTTGCATAAGGAGCAACACAAAAATTAAAAAAGTTCCACCCTTAACGAGCAAAAAATTCCCATTATTAGTGATACAGTAAGGGGAAGTCGCTTTTTCCTGGAAATTCATTTGTAAGCCGGCACTTCCGCCTCAATGCATAAGTGTAAGTGTTTAGCACTCAGTCTGTTAGCGTATTGTTTTCGGGTGTGATGATCCGTTTTTACAAATTTTGAATTCAGACAGTGTTTGTAATTATTTAATGTGCTAAGTGTAATAACCTGTGCTAAAATGTCTTTGAAAAAAAAAACACTAGTAAACAACCATGAGAGATATCAAAATTGTTGAAATGAAACTTAAAATTATTGAAAAGCGAGAACATGATGTGAGCGTGGCTAATCTAGCGCACTTACAATTGACATCAACGGTGTGCAATATTATCAAGAACAAAAATGAAATTAAGGAGATGTATGCTTCAAAGGGACTGTCAAGAGTGTCTAGAAAACGGTTGCAGCACATTTTTTTCAAATCTTGAAGTGTCTGCAAAAGCAAATGTCTTTAGACGGTTTTCTAGTTAAAAGGATTATTTGTAGGGCTGATATAATTTTTTTAAATTTCTTTAATTAATTTGGGGAAAAAATTAATTGATTAATCAATTAATTTTGATTAGATTATATTTTTATAACACATATTGATCCCGTTAAGTTGTGATTCATTATTTCATGAAATTGGTTAAGGGGTGGTTATTCTATGGCTCCCTAATTTTGTGACATACACGGCAAAATGCAATAAAGAAAGAAAAACCCTTTGTTTACTTATTCACGCTAGACAAATAATAATAATACGAAGGGAAAGTATGTAAGTAACAAAAAATATCAATTATTTATAAATTGGAAAAAAATATATTTTCTTAAATTTTAATCAATGAAATTAATTTTATTAGATATCAATTTTTAACGATTAATCGATTAAGTAATTGTTAAAGTCCATAGCCCTTTTTATTTGTCATAAATTCATATTTTTATTAAAATTTTTGTTTCAAATCTTAATTGCATTCCAAGTTGCTACACTCTTAAACAATTCATAAGTAATTTTATTTAAATAAATGTTAATACAAATTTGTGAAAAATTAGAATTTTTTCAGCATGAAACGCAGTATTCTATTTTGCATTGATTTGAATGATTTTATTTGAAACAAGTGTTTTGTTAAAGAGTAATACTCTGGAACGAGTAATGCTCATTATAAAGAGGTTCCACTGTATTTCAACAATAATTCTTCATAATGAATTTTTTTTTCCAGGTCTTGTTCTTTGGTTCACCAGTAGAGTCATTATGTCAAACTTTGTTAGGCTTCTTGTCTCTTTTTCCAGGTCAGTGGATGATAATCATGAATGTTATTTTTTTTACTCTAAATAGATTCAATTGACAAATTTGATTTTTCTAAATTGTTGATAAAAAAACATATATAACTGTGAATTTCCTTTAGGTATGTTAGAAAGTGGTCTGAGCCAGTCCTGCAATCAGTGGGGTGTCAAGAAGTTGTCTCCTACTTTAGCTGTGGCAGACTTCAATTCAGATTTAGATGAGAATGAACAGTTTCTAGAAGTTTGTTATCACACATCTACTCCTGAAAACCCTCTCAATGAGCTGCTTGGACACATGCATAATTCAGGAATGAACCTAGTGTCTAGTGGAGATGTTGAAGTTGCTTCCTTAAATATCAGGGATGAAACTGAATCAACAATTGTCAACAGTGAAGCACCCGAGTCTCCATCTATACCCAGGGATCCCTTAAATTCTGTAGATATTGGTGGCCACAGGGTTCCTTTCCATAACGGGGGTCATTTGACAAGAAAAGAACCTCAGTTATCTCAAGGCTCAAGGTCCAGAAGTGCCAGCTCAACTGATTCTGAAAAACTCACTGTGCATGCCTTTAGTAAGGCTAAGAGACAATTTTCTGTTGATGATTCAAAAATGTATTCATCAGGAGACATTGATCAGAATAATTTCATTGCTAGCCCATTGACCAATTTAGATAAAATAATGCACATTGAAAATGTACAAAGAGAAGCAACAACAGATGCTTTCCTAGAGCTTAATAAGAAATTAACAGAAGTTGACAATAACAGCAATGCTGTTGATAAATTAACAAAGTCCAGAAACAACAGTTTGACACTTAGCAGTACAACATCTAGGCAGGAAACTGATGAGTTGATTGAGGACCTAGATTCCCCTGAGAGCATCAGCAAAATAGACAAGGAGGATTGTTTTTCTTGGGAGCAAGACAGGCTTCAGTTGACCATTGACCATGAACTGACCTCTAACATCAACAAGGCTGGATCTTCAACCCCCTCCTCTTCAATTAGTGAAAGTAGGGAATCTATTGTAGCCAGTGAAAGTGGGAAAGAGTCTATATCAGATGAAACTGCAAGTGGATCTTCTTTAAACAAAGTAAAAAAATCAAAGTTGGGGTTTAGTAAGAAAGGAAGTGAAGCTGACTCCCCTGCCTCAAAACAGAAGAAGCCCATTGCCATTAAAAGTAAATTGTCTGCTGCTTTTGTTAAAAGAGGGAAGAAAAAGGAGAAATCTAACATTACTGATGACTCTGTGATAAACCAAAAGGGCGATGTTATGCTACAGCAAGATCAGTTTGGTTACCCTTTAGCTATTTTTACCAAGGTAAGAATATTTTAAAATATTTTAGCAAATTTTGAGTATTCATATTTAAAATCACTGTTTTTGTCATAAAGATTGTGTATTATGGTAGATTGGACAAATTAGGGTTGGTTTTTTAAATCCCACACTCTCTAAAAAGCATAGATCATTTTCATGTATTTCATTTTTTTAATAAAATACATTCTTCTTAAAACAGCCATTATACTAAAATCTATTGTAGGGATCGGTATGCTACCCATATTTAAGTCTACAGTACCATGACATTCTGACTGATGTCAACTATCGCAGCTTTGTTCTAGGTGCCACCAATGTTTTGTTTAAACAAAGAAGACAGCTTATTGATGTATTTATAGAGGCAAGTACAAGAAAATGATAGAATTGCTGATATTTTCACAAATCTTTGTTAGCTATTTACTTGTGTTGCGGTAGACATTTCAAATTTTCCATGTTTTATATGTAGATCTTAACGATGAATACATATGAAATTCGTTGATGTATCCTAGTTTTCATTTTAAAAAAAATTTGAATAATAATTATTATGTCAAACACAGCCGCCTTAGCTGCATTGATTTGTAATAAGTTAAAACTTGTTTACCAAGTTTCAAGTGAACTGCAGTTATTAGTATTTTTTTTTTTTAATTCAAAAAGCATATTTCCAAAACAATTATTGGTACTTTTCGTGTGTGTTTTTTTTCAATAAATATTTTTCAAGGCAAAGGTTTTGAGGGCTTTTGACACAATTAATTTGACTCACTTTTTGACTCAAAAAATCAAAATGATCTATCCGAAGTATAGTTTAGAAATAGCCATTTGCTTAGATTATTTTTATGAATCATCGGATGCTTCACTTCATTACTTTAAAAAAAAAATAATTATAACACAAAACTGAATTTTTCTGAAGAAAAAAAAAAGAATTAGAAAATGGGACTAAAGTTCTGGATCATAATCAGGTATCTGAAGTAATGTATAGGCAACCTGTTTCTAAATTTTAAAAAAAATGTTCAAACTTATTTTTTATTTCTGCATATTTCTTATGAATTTAACTTCTCAAATCAGATCCAAGATGGAAAGTTGGATATTAGAGATAAAGAACTCCAGAAGCACCTGAATCTCACTACAGCTGATCTCAGATTTGCTGACTACCTGGTCAAGACAGTCACAGATGATAAGCCAGGTCTGTTTTTAGATGGCACAGGTGAGAGGAGAAGAGCTGTTTTTTTTCTTTTTGAAACCTTCATCAGAGCATTTTAAAGCTGTGTATTTGTGATTTTATCAATTTTATAACAATTTGCTAGATGCTTGCTGGTGTCTGTATAAGAATTATTGTCACATATGTTACATATTCCTTAACTCTTCTTGTGCCATAAGTTTTTCTGAAAACTTCCGCCTTAGTGCTGTAAGAATTTCCCTAATTGCGATCAACCGGTTATGAAATAAAAATAATTGCGTAAAATCCATTTATATTATTATTGTCATACTGACTTCATCTTTTAGGATAATAATGGTTATTTTATGTATCCAAAAGACTGTATTGAGTTTAAAACTATTTTTACCTGTAGTTTAGTACTATTATTTTAGTAATAAAGTATAGCAAAATCACATCTTCTAAAAAAAATGTAAAAACTACCAAAAAACTTTGCGAATTGAGAGATAAAACTAGCAAGTGAAACAGCCGCCATTGCTGGAAGTCAAAAACATAGTTTTTCACGCACAGACGAGTTTTTATTTTCTGTAATTTCGTTTCTAAAGAGAGTTCTATCGAGGTGCGCATTATCGCGCTTTGGTTAAAACGAAGTGGCGTGCATTATCGCACTTTAACACATTAAGAGTTAAATAACAAGAATGCTAGCACATCTTTATTTATGAATGCATCATAATAGTGAATCATTTCACAATTTTGTTAGTACTGTCTTGTTATTGTCTTTTTACAAATTTACTTTATATTACATCACACCAGTCTTCACAATAAAGCATAACTATTGCCAGGTCATCTGTTCCTTTCTATACAGCTACAATTTGATGCAGTTTAAAAAAAAAAAATTAATTTCAGATATTGTCTTTTTCTTTAGTCAGCATATTTTGAGAGTTTATCAATGTTGCTCTTCAATTCAGAAATGATTTTATTGTATTAAAAATGTGATCACATGTGGATTTATCTTTGAAAAATATTGAATAATAATGTGTATATGATTCTGCACCCTGTGTAAGTAAATAGGTTATTGAAACTAAGTTTGAATTATTTTAGCAGGAAAATAAATGTATTTTTAAAGTACATTTGTTATATTTTTCAGAATGGGAAGGCAGTGATGAATGGGTTAGGGCACAGTTCAAGCATTATCTCAATTCTTTGCTTTCTACAGTACTATCAGATGGTGGGTACCAATGTTTTTATTGTTTTGTTAGCTTTTCCAGTCTTTTAAGTGCTTCCACACACACATTTCTTATATATATATTTCTGTTATAAGTATATAAATATTATCCTTTATTTTTAAGTGTTATCATTCTATATTATTTGACTCTAGATCCCAAGTTAGTGGAAGACTTTGGCACTTCATTCCTAACAGCATGGAAAACAACACACAATTTTAGATTTTGGGTTGAGACAGATCACATTGCTATTAAGGAATTCCCTCCTGGGTAATTTATTTAGTATATTTTTAAAATTAAAACCAAATTTTCCTTTGAATATAGGTGTTGAAATTGTAAAATTTTGCCATAAAAGATTTTTAAAAAGATATAAGCATATTCAAAATTTATGCTTAAAATATTCAAAAAGGCATTCATTTCTTATTTGAAAATCAAATTTTAAGTGATTAAATTTTTTAAAATATAATTTTTAGCGCATTTTCGAGATGTCGAAATCGCTATTGCACCCGTTTTGTCCGTCCGTCCGTCCGTCCGTCATCACCCTTGATCACAGCATCCATAAGTCCTAGACCCATGATGTATATATGTTTTTTGTATGCCCTGACCTGCCATTTGTGCATCAACACTCAGTTACTCGATCCGTTTAAAAACCCCGTTAAAACTACCAAAAAATATTTCGAATCGAGAGGTAACACTAGCGCAGGGAACGGCCGCCATTGCCAGAAGTCGAATGCATAATTCTTCAAGCATTGAAGAGTGGTGCGAAAGGGTGCAAAAGAATTAGTTGTTTTTTTTTAGTTGACGTCATTAGAATATGTGTAAAAGTTTAGAGAGTTTTACGTCATCATTTGTGGTGACTTGTAGTTGGTTTAAAGAGAAAATAATTTTTTTTTTAAATGTAAAGAAATGACTTTTAAATAAAAAAATGTCAGGTATATTCATTACACAAGAAAATTCATAAAAATATGTCTAAAATCTAAACACAATTACTGATAACTACATAATTCTGATATCTAACATAAGTACTGATACATAATACGAAAATGCGCTAACACGTCCTGAATTCCAATAGGTACCAGGCTTAACATGATTTTTTATATTTTAAAACTCTGTTGTTTTTTTGTTTGTTTGTTGTGTAATGCTTTTTAAATCTCTGTTCCAGACATCCATTCCAGGGTAACCTCAGTATAGCTGATGTGAGAGTTAGATTTAATCAGTAAGTTATTCATAGGGTTAATACAGCTATTGTATCTTTGTTCTTGTTTTCAAAGTAATCAATACATAATTTATTTCACAACACATTATGCGACTTCTTTCAAATGATTAACAAAATTAAGTTTTTAGCTATTATTTTGAAGATAAAAATAATATAAAGAGAATAAAGTATTTGGGATGTTTTTGTTTTTTTTAATGAATAATTTTTTATTATTTTTTTGTTTTTTTTAAAAAAAAGAGAATTTTTTTATTTTTTTTATTGTTGTTAATGTTGTTGCTCATATGTAATCAATATGAATACATTTTCCCACAAAATTTTAATTGTATGTATTCTTTTGAAATATAATTATTTGAATTTTTAAAATTAAAACTTTGCAGGATGAATGTTTAGAATACATATAAAAAAAAGTTGGGTTTTTATTTATTAGGGTTTAAATTTGATTTCATCATCTTGATTATAGTACATTACAAAGTACAGAGCGTGGGAGAAAAATTAATGCAGCAGTTGTTTCAACTGGAAAGTATGTGGTACAAACTGGGAAAGCTGTCGGTGAGTAGTCAGTTTGAACTCCTGTAGTATGAAAACATAAAGAAAACACTATTATGAAATAAATTATTATTTAGGTGTACCCAATTAAAAAATTAGGTATAACCCACTTTGTTTAAGTATCTCAAATTAATTTTCTAGAGAATGTTTAACTATGATCTCCTTTTTTTTAATCTCAGGTGGAGCATTTACATCAGCAAAATCAGCTGTGTCTGGTTGGTTCAGCAGCTGGAGGAACAATGACAAAGTTGTAGAAGGACAAGAAAAGCATTCCTCTTCAGAAGACATTAAAAAACTTGAAGGTCATGGGGATAACATTTCCAAGATCTCTTGCGACATTGATGAGATTCATGATTTTGTGAAAACTGAATAGATGTTGTGTTTTTTCCTCTGGAATTTCATATACTTTAAAAAATTGAAATAAATTAGTGCCAATATAAGTATTATACAAGAGATGTTCACTGGATAAGAGATTATAGCTGATGTCACTACTAGTCAGGAAAAATTTATTGTAACTGAGGTACAGATAGATATTTCAAAAAACGATGCTTTATTTTTTACTATTTTCTTATACGAAATGTTTATTTTCCTTTTTATTTCATGAGACATGTAATGATCATATTTCCTATCCATCATCACTGCATTATTTATGTAAATTAATGGAATTTATTGTTATTAAAGCTTGATTTCCCCTTGATGATAAGGTTTGAGAGAGGGTATCAAAATTAACCTGCCTATTTCTAGAATATCATTTAAGGCTAATGTTAATTTTAACTTGAACTGGAAGTTACAGGGAAAAAAGTTCTTCAATGCTTCAATTAATTATTTTTTTATATGGGCTATGTATACATTGAATCTCAGGCTTATATTTAAACAAACTATTCATTTGATTACATTTTCTTTTATTTTATTTGGACATCTGGTTCTAAATTATATATATGGGCAACTAGTTCCAAAAAGTCTTGTCCACTCATGCTTTTCTTTAGATTATTCAGATGCCTTGAAAGTCCTGATTTGATGACTAGGGAAAATTCTTATCTTGCTTAAAAAATTCCCAGGTCTTGTGATAGATGGAATAAAACTTCTATGAATATGTTATAACTTGTGATATATTTTCTTAAATAACAAAGTATGACACTTAATAGAGCCTTTAATAGTGTTAAGTGTTTGTTGTATTTTTAATTAATAATGGGAATTTTTTCTTTACTTGTGATTTTTTGGTCAAGTTAAATATATTTGTTTCTATAAAAACAAAAATACAAAGCAAACAAAATAAAAAAATTGTTTTTCTTTAAGACGTGTTTTGAGCTGTGGAAAAATATTTTTCATTAACTAAATGTGGTTAGAAATTATAACTTACAGACTCCGTGCAAAAACAATATGTATAAAAAAATATATTAAAATTGTACTCTAGTAAATTAATGTCACAGAAAATTATATTTTATAATAACATAAGAAGATATTTGAAAAGTTATTGTGATAATTGTAAAAATAGCAACAACATTATATGTTTTGAATGGTATCAAACTTTGCATTTAACTTAAAACTATTACACTATTAAACTTGTTTTATAAGTTAATTTTTTAATTCATTACAAAATAAGCTTTTTAATTTAAATATTTTATTGAAGCTATGTCACATTCTTTTATTAAGAAAACTAGATTTAGATTCAACATTTTACCACTGGCAGTAAAAAATAGTTTTATGTAAGATTTAAAAAATTGCTTTTTTTTCTAAGGTAATGTTATGATCTTCTCACCTGCACATTATGCTATTTCACGGGTGATTATTAAAAACTAAAAATTGTTTCAATCCTTTCATGCCATGATTTCTTTTTTTTATTAAAGCTCTAACTAAACTGCATCACAAACCTTTTATAATTATGTATTCTTCATTAACTCTGTGAGGATGTGTTTATTGATGCAATAAAATGTTTGTGCAATTTGAAACCCCCCAAAAACCTTCCTTTAAATCCCTTTCCTTTAATTTTATAAAAACAAATTTGCATTGTTGAATGTAAACAATTTTTTAAAGTTTTTTTGATGATTGAGACAAAATTACAATTTATAGGCCTTTTTGATAAAAAAAAGATGAGAAGTTATTAGTAGCTTTATTTTGTATATTTCCTGTAGCTCACATTTATTAACTGCATTTGGTGATTTTCATCTTTAACTGTGATATATTTGACATTCTGTAATATTAATTGCCTCTATTAATATGAATAAGGTCTACAGATTATTTACAGGGTTTGTCTTTTTTAAGTGACATTGTCACTAAGAGAAATATTTTTAAAAAATATTTTTTTGAGAACTAATAAATAGAATGTATGTGGAGACTATCAACCCAAATTTATTTCTTTATTCTTAAAATATTGATGAATTATTAGACACCCACCAACTCCACCCACCTCCCTACCCTTTATTTCCCATTATCCCTTACTATTAAGAAATCGAGTAAAAATGTTTTAGTCCCCAGTTTTACCCAAATGAATACCATGCATGTACCATGATTTTTATGTAAACTACATGTTTAATTTGTATCCAAAAATATTTAGGCAGTATTGTAAGTAGTTTCAAAAACATAAGCCTAACTACATGCTGAATTCAGGATTATTATTTACAGGGGAACATCGAGTTCACAAACTGTATGTGTTCCATGGCTTCTCTTAACTGAAATGTTGGCTAAACTAAATAGTTTTATCAATGTCAATTTTATTAATATCGTTATCTGCCTTAGAGGGCTCTCAATGTTAAGAATTCCAGTTCTTTGTCAAAATGTTTCCAATTATAAACCACCCTTCTCTTGTCTTTTCGATGTTAAGCTTATGCTCTGTATTGGAAATACATGTAATGTTACATCCAACAGCCTGATATCATCACTTAAAAGTCACCCTAACATCATTTGCAGATATCAGCCAAATGTTTTTCATTTATCCAAACCAACATCACTTTTTTTTAATACAATTTTAGCACCTAAGTCTTTTACTACAAAATTTAGTTAAAAGTAGGGTTAAATTATGCTCCAATTTGATTTGAAATGATCATTTATTTATCCTTAGACTGTAATTCTTCAAGCCTTGGTTGGTGTTTTTAAGGGCAAAAAAGAGCCTGATAATGTTTCCAATACCCTCATGATTATCTATAAATATAAGATTTACCAGGAAATTTTGATATTCCAAATGCACAATTTTAGAATGCTGTCATTTTCTTCTTCTTTTAATTTCAGCAGGAATATGTAGCCATACATTGTCAATTATGTTAATACTTAAATTTTATACCTAGTTTATTGCACACTGAAATACTAAGCTTAGTAGACCTGGGATACAGGTTCTAAAGTTAAGACTCATTCATTAAGGCTTTGAAATCATTGGGGGGGGGGATTAATCTTTAAATATAATGTAATTGGTGAATTATTATTTTTTATTGCTTTACATTTAAATATTAACTAAAGCGTAACTATTTAAATTATTTCTCCTATCCTTTGACCCTCCTTTACCCTATAGGTTCATTTTCAGCCCCCTCCCTTCACTTGAAGTCACCTCAAATGAGAATTAAACCTGTGTTATACTATCTCGATTATGCAGAAGACTTAATACATTTATAAATCTCAATGTATCATATTTTCCCCTTCCATATTCATTATGGTGTTACATAAAGTTACACACTTGAAGTGACATTTATTACATTCCTATTTGTTTTTTCCCTTTAAAACAAACCTTTGTTACAAATTGTAAGTGACAGATTTGAATATAGAAAGTACTATCAGTGTGAAGAAAAAAAATACAACACTCTATTGCATGTCTATTTTTATGGTTCTTTGTTGAGACAGTCATAGTCAATTTTTGCTGACTATATTATTAGCTCCTTATTCATTACTATTGATATTCAGTAGAAATGAAGCAACCCAGTTGCAAGTACCCAACCTCTTCCAAAACAAACTCTAAAATCAACTCTTTCTCTGTCTCAAACATATATATTAAGTATATAATATGTATATATGTGTATATTTATTGATGTATGTATAATATATATATATTAAATATGTAAATGTGCGTGTGAATATATA
>MUZC01000444.1:99334-120299 GCA_002072015.1 Radix auricularia | reverse complement strand
ATATATACACACACATACATATATACATATATATACACACACATACATACATAAACACACACACACAGAGGGGGTCCTTGGGTTACAATGTTGATCCATTCTTAAGAATCACCATAACCCAAATTTAAGTGTAAGTCGGAAAATTAACATAAAAAATATATATATACTGTAACATACATGTATAGTGCTCTAAAAAAATGAAACAGTTAATGACATAATAAAGGTATTAAAATAGAGAAAACAATTCCTTGCCACATGAAAAAAAAAGTTTATTTAAAAAAAAGATAAAATACCAGTACATACCCCGAAAATGGGGTATGTACTGAGACTGAAGGTCTTACTCCCCCTACAGCCACAACAAAGCGTATTCTTCCGCTGCGTGCCCAAAACTTTTTTAAAAAGTCACAGTTAATGACATAAAAGTATTTCATAAATACAGGTAAAAAACTTTTTTTAAAAACACGTTTTTATAAGTGGACTAAAAAGAAGAGAATAATAAATTAAAACTTATAAGTTCAAGTAATTTGATTTTTATCTGACTAAAAACATAGGGCAGGTGCTTATGAGGTTTTACATATGCAGTTCACTCATTGATCTTTCTTTTGCCTTCTTAAAATATAAATCTTTAATTTATATACCAAACACCTATTTTTGTGTTGTATTTCTAAATTAGAATGGGATTTTGAAGCTCCTGCCCCATGTTTTAGTCATTACAAAATTTTAATTATTTTCTTCTTTTTTAGTCCACTTATAAAAATCTGGTTTTCTAAAATCTTTTTTTACCTCTATTTATTTTTATACCATACACCTCATAGGCGCCCGCCCAACATTTTAATACCACGGGGATTGGTCACGGGGTGAACTCATGTTGCACTTGAATGTCAACAGCAGATCAACACATATGCTATATAGAGATAAACTAAGAAATGCATTGATTTAATTATGGTACATTTTGAAATTTTGATACAATGCATTGTCACCCAAGATCTATCGGTGGTAAAATTTTGAGATATCTTGGACCATCAGAAGTGGTTTAATTTTATGTTGGAAAATGTGAAATTTTGCGCGCAGACAAAAAATATAGACGAAAGCAAGTTAATAAAAACGTGGTAAAAAAGAGAAACAGTTCCTTAGCTGCACTTAGCACATGAAAAAAATAATTTTTTTTAAAAGACGGAATGACCCATAATATTATTTTTTATGGGGGCGCGTTTGTAATCACGAAACAGTGTCAGTCGGGAGCGGCGTAACCCAAGGACTCCTTGTATATATGTATATATATAAAAGACAGAGGTATATTTGATTTTTTTTAAAATATTTTTTTCCCGAGGTTTAGGGAAACTACCCGTTTTCCCCAGACAATACAAAAACATGGGAAATTAAAAACTATTATCCTTGTGAGAATTTGATACATTCAAAAATTAATAGCTCCGGAAAGTGCAATGTTTAAATTTTCTCATTGTTTTGTATCCATCAACGTGTTAAATGAAAAGAAGCTTAAATTAGATAACTGGCAATGAATTTAGATTCAAAATTACAAACTTTTTATGTTGTTTTTGATAGATGATATGTCAATGTCATACGATATGTTCAAATCCTTTATACTTAGGGATATGACAACACTTTTTTATAAATATTAAGGCATTCTAAGAATTTTATAAATCAAGTCATGTAAGTTTAGTCTTAAGGGCAATTATATTTATTTTTGTCAAGAGTTTTTTTCCTTTTCCCTTTAATTTTACAGCATATCAATTGTTTTGGTTTTTATTTCATCATATTCTGGTTCTGTACAACATAATTTCTTATCTAGAGGTAAACTTTTGAATATGTTATTAATAAACGAATATAATAAAACTCATTCTTGTTCTTAATTAAATATTTTTTAAATTTCACAATTGGATCAAAGTCTGTAGAATAAATTGCTGTACTAAAATGCACCCCTTAAGTGTCAAGCTATGGTATGGTAAGATCTGGAGACAGATTGAGATTTACCAGTTTAGTTTGTTTTCCCTACCACATGCAGTTTTTCTGTTTTCTTCAAATGTTATAAATAATACAGTTTACAAATACAGTGATACAAATTTTTTTAAAATATTACACATCAAATGGATGCTGCACAACTTTGTACACAGACCAACAAACCTTAGAGGAAATATTGACTATAACCAGGTCAATCTGACCTCATCAAATGAGCTCAATGGGAGAAAAGATGGGACAAAGAATTTCAACCTGCTAAATGACAGAATCAGAAACCCTCTTACTAAATTCATGGTCATATGCTCAAGTCTATTTTCTTAGTAAGATCCATTTTAACAGTAACATATTGACAAATCTCAGAGTAAAAGAGATAATAAAGCATTGGTCCTCCACATTTTTTAGTGCTTGCATTTGCAGCTGGGACCCAAATATCCAGAAGAGCATCACTGGAAGAATCATGACAATCATCTAGGCTACCCATGTTTTTCAAGATAAAAAATGAGCTGGTCCACTACTCCAGCATAAACAAGAAAGGCACTCAGCCCTGTCTTCTGCCTAGATGACAAGTCCATAACTGTGATAACAGGCAGTTCCGGTTCTTAACAAGAACACATTAAAGGAATTGCTTTTTCAGTACAGGAACTGACAATCAATTGACTGGAGAAATAGTTGAGGAAACAATTTGTGTCTTGCCTTCTGACCTCCAGTTCCTGATTCCCCCAATGAGCAGCTCTGCATCAAACCCTTAACAGAAACACCACAAATCCCTTAACATAGAGGATAGCCAGAATGATCAGATGATTGATCTTGGGCCCCTTAAATAGAAGAAGTAGCAGGTTATGGTAAGGCTCTGGTAATTTATTGTGCTGCAGCAGGTAATACAAGATACAGACTAATTAATAATATTACATGTATTATTGATCCTTAATTCACTGTGAATGAAAAGCTAAAAAGAAAAAAATATATTTTAAAATATTAAACAGGGAACTACTTGTTTGATAACTCACTGAAGTTATTTAAATTTGTGTCATTGTTTTAATTTTTTGGGGGGACTCCATTTATACATTTCTAAGGTAAGTTGTTAATCGTTTATCTGTTTTGTCTTAATAAAATGTATTTATCACCACAAAAAGACTGTTTGTTAAAAAGCTGCAAATATTTTACTTTTTATTGAAAGTCAAACTTTCAATTTTCTCTAAGTACTTGTATTAACATTTAGGAACCTTTGCTCCTCACAATGAAATCTTAAATTGTTTTGTATTTTGAAAAAATCAAAATATCACTTTAAATTTTATGCTGTGATTTTAATCTAACTGCTTTTAAACTTTATATGCCCAATTGCCTCACCAAGTCTAAAAAGTGTAAATTCTAAGCTCAAATTTCATGATTAGTGAACCAGTTATCAAATATAGCTTAAAATGTATTTTTAGTTTATATATTTTGTTAATAATATTGGTATAAGGCAGTGGCGTCGCTAGGGGGGCGGGCCGCCCCGGGTGACACCATTAGGGGGGTGACACCAAGGCCTAAAATTTACTGTTGATTTTATGTCAGAAAAAAAAAGAAGACACATATTTTCTTCATCTAGAAAGGAATACAATGAAATTACATTAAAAGCGATTCATTTTTATTTTAAAAAATCAGTTAACTTGCAATAATAAAACAGTCCCAAAACACAAACTAAATAAAACAAATTATGGGAATAAAGACACAGCCGCACCAGAGAGATCTTCAAAAACGCCGGCGGTGTGTTATGTTTTTAAAGATACCAAGCAAACTGAGCTTTGAAGTGTTGACAACGTGGACGAATCCCACCCCACTTCCCTCCACAAGAGAGGGGTGGCGGCGAAATACGATGTTTCTAGTATTTTTTAAAAGTGTTTTCTATGTTGTTATTTTTAGAGGAAAAATATGATTTTAATGTCTTTGAGGGTAATATTTAAAAAAAACCAAAAAAAAACAACAAATATTTGTTAAAGGCGTGCAACCAAAGATATCCATGTTTATATATAGGTAGTCTGGTTCGTAGGTCCCATCCCCATCATTGTACCTTTTAAGTTTTGAGTTACCGCGCAGAAAATTTCAGTAGGTAAAAAATTAGAATTTCTGTGCCTTTGTCATGAAAGTTAGTAGCGACTTTATTTCTTATTCTACCTGGAACTCAGTCACATTCTTTGTTAAAATTCAATTAAGAAAACAAGTATAAATGTCCAGAATCTATCTTCCATCTCCCACACACTGCAAACAGACTTTAGCAACATCATTCAATTAAATCGTCTAACGATAATACAAGAAAAATATCAAACACTCCCTTTAAAATAATAAAAAATATTTGACATTGGTTACTAGCTTTGGAGCAGAACAAAGATTTTGATATCACTCGCCGCCGACAACTTACAAAAAGACTTTGATGTCACGAACAAGTCGGTGTGATATTTTAATCAAAACAACGGGAGTGGTGTGTGTGTGTGTGGGGGTGACAATGTGGTGAAAGGGATATTTTGAAATAACAAATCAGTTTTTCCTGGACACCTAGAACTGATTTTATTTTAGATGACACTGAAAATGACACTTTGCTTCACAAGCATTGTAGAGAAATGACATACAAGCATTGACCGAATACTGTGAAGAGCAGGCACGTTTGTATTATGACCAAGTCAATAAACATAGTTTAAAGGATCTCAGAGACTGAGACCCACAGTTTCGGACTGTTCCTTAGTGTCATTCATGAAGTATTTGGAGAACTTGCTAAATTAAGCAAGCTGCTACAAACGAAAAATCTAATGACTAGGAAGGCACACCAGTTTGTAAAAGGAATTATCAATAGCCTAAGAGGACATCCCCTTGGAGAAAATGTTCATTGGTCTGCAAAGGTTGCTAAAATGTATTCAGGCTGAAAACACAAATACAGTTCTCAAAATTCACAAGGATGGCAACCCTGGTAGACCCATTGTCTCAGCTTGTTCGTGTCCAACTGAACACATTTCTGAATTCCTTGATGGTGTCTTCCAACCCATAGTGGCATCACTCCCTATATACATTAAAGATACCAACCATGCCTTAATGACATTCGAGTCACTCACCATCACTCCAGACACAAAACATTATCTATTCCTCCTTGATGTATCTTCCCTTTATACATCTATTCCCCACAATGATGGCCTTCTGGCTGTGCAATATTTTTTGGACAGGCAACCTCACCCCAGTATACCCACACACGCCTTACTACGGCTGGCTGAATTAGTTCTAACCCTCAACTCGTTTGAGTTCAATGGCCAGTTCTTTGACCAAATCAGTGGGGTCGCTATGGGGACAAAAATGGGACCAAGCTATGCTTGTTTGTTTATGGGCCACTTTGAACACAGAGTGGAACAGGAATACACTGGTCGCCTCCCTGAATTCTACAAAAGGTACATAGATGACGGTATCGGGGTGACTAATATGGAGAGAAGTGAACTGGACACTTTTATTAATTTTGTTGACTCCTTCCACCCATCCATTAGGTTCACCTACCAAATTTCTGAACTCTCTGTCAATTTCCTGGACATCACTGTAACTCTCCGGAAAAACTGCCTCCTCACTTCGGCCTACTTCAAACCCACAGACAGCCACTGTTATCTTCTCTACCCTTCTTCTCATCCCAAAACTTGTAAGGACTCCATTCCCTTTTCTCAACTTCTTCGACTCCGTAGACTCTGTCAATGTCAGGAGGACTTTAAAGCCAAAGAAATATTCCTGAAGAACCGAGCTATCCTCCTTGCGGACCCTGAGACGAACAACATATTCTCCACCCCACCCCTAATTGTATTTAGGAGGGACAGAAACCTACGTGATCTTCTGGTTCGCACTCGCCTCCCCACATCACCCAACCATCTGGGTACTTTACCATGCGGCCAACCTCGGTGTAAGACATGTCCTTTGTTGTGCAAGCCGAACAGATAAACTTCCCTAAGGGGCTATTTATGATTAAGGATAGTTTCACTTGCGCTAGCCGCAACGTTGTCTACACCATTGTGTGTAAGCGCTGTCCTTTGAAATATATAGGGGAGACGGGACGATCTTTGTCGTGCCGAATGTCTGAACATATTAGGGCGATCACACAAGACAAACAGTGTCCCGTCACTTCAATGGACGCGACCATGTGGGTGTCAAGGACCTGGCAGTCACAGCTATTGTCTCGTGCACAAACACACCCACCCGGATCCAGATTGAAAACAGATTAATAGAAAATCACGGTACACCCGCCCCACATGGGATGAATGTGGTCTTTTCTCTGACCACCTAGGCGTTTGCCCCGCCCACTCTCTGCTTTCCTATATAAATTCGCTCTGTCATCTCTCAGTTTCACTTTCTTGGATACTTTGGATTTCACCACAGCTAAGTTTCTTCATTTTATTTTTTATTTTCGTTTTATTTGTGTATAGTATGTTCGTTGAAAAAGGCTTTTTGCCGAAACGTTCGCTGTTTTGTTACGTCCGGTCAGGCTAACACTTACCTTGTTTACGTCTTTTCCATTTAATTTTTGATATTTGTGCCACATTTCTTGCATCGAGCGCTCATTGCGAACGTGGATTTAGCCTAATGAATTCTAAAAAAGTATAATCTAGAAATATGTTGTAAGAGTTACATTTAGAGTTGCTTATGAGGATTAAATCTTGTCAGAATGATGGACATCAGATCAACCTTGACAAAGTCTATAAAATCTGTATTTTGTTGACAGACACCAGTGTGCCCCAGAATAAATTAGCGGCATATGGGTATGTTGGCATTTGGTTACTTTATGAACATATAAATGTATATTTCTGTTCAGCGGAACAGAAGTATACATTTATAATTCTTGTTTGTTTAATTATAATCTACTATATTATTTTGATTTAAACAATTTTTTCTCATATAAAGTATATCGGATAAATTGATGCATGTATTTTTGGGGAGATGCCAAAAATTTGCACACTGAAAATGGTAAACTGTTAAACTTTGCTGCTGCACACAAGTTTTTTTTTAAATTATTATTTAGCACAACAACCGGCAAGCATTTAAGAAAACATTGATCCCCACTAATTAAGCTGTTTAGTGCTTACAAACGCGGGTCCATAAAGAATAATATTATGCGTTATTCCGTAATTTTTTTTAAAAATGTTTTATTTTTATGGGGTAAGAAGTGTTTTCTATATTTCAAATACTTTATGTCCTCAACTGCTTTTATGTTTCGGGTGCTTGGTGGAAAAATACGCTTTGTTGTGTTGCAAGGCGAAGAAGATGCTTAGGAGTTAGTATGGAATTTTACGCTATTTTTAGCGCATTTTCGAGAAGTCGAATGCGCTATTGCACCCGTTTTGTCCGTCCGTCATCACCCTTGATCTCAGCATCCATAAGTCCTAGACCCATGAGGTATATATGTTTTTTGTATGTCCTGACCTGCCATTTGTGCATCAACACTCAGTTACTCGATCCGTTAAAAAAAACCCGTTAAAACTACCAAAAAATATTTCGAATCGAGAGGTAACACTAGCGCAGGGAACGGCCGCCATTGCCGGAAGTCGAATACATAGTTTTTCAAGCATTGAAGAGTCGTGCGAAAGCGTGCAAAAGAATTAGTTGTTTTTTTTAGTTGACGTCATTAGAATATGTGTAAAAGTTTAGAGAGTTTTACGTCATCATTTGTGGTGACTTGTAGTTAGATTAAAGAGAAAATAATTTTTTTTTAAATGTAAAGAAATGACTTTTAAATAAAAAAAAATGTCAGGTATATTCATTACACAAGAAAATTCATAAAAAATATGTCTAAAATCTAAACACAATTACTGATAACTACATAATGCTGATATCTAACATAAGTACTGATACATAATACGAAAATGCGCTAACACGTCCTGAGTTCCAATAGGGACCAGGCTTAACATGATTTTTTTTATTTACATCTCTCTCTCTCTACTGTTTTATCTTTTTTTAAAACTTTTTTTTTCATGTGATAAGGAATTGTTTTCTCTTTTAAACGTAATTCACTAGAGGAGAGCAAGAGATGCTGACCTCACCGGTTGACAAAAAAAAAGGTAAAATTATTTATACTCCCTTTATTTGGTACTGGAAGACTGAGAGGAGTTCTATGGATTGGGAGCCGCGCATAAATGACGTCACGTTCCTAAAAAAAAAAGGGGGGGGGTGTCACGCATCTATGACGATGTGAGATGAGAGGGAGGGGTGTGTGTAAAAAATGTGAAATCACCTCAAAACGCGCAACTATAAGTAAAAGTTCCATTTAAATATTTGATTATTTACAATTTATTTAATGACGTTTTGTATGACTTCTCGCATGTTATTTACGATATTAGAGTGTAGACTTGCACTAAATCCGAATTTATTTGACAAAAACTAATTTGCCACTTGAAAAATTCTCATTTAGAAGATACGGAGTATTTTATTTTAATATTTTTTTTTGTAGGGGGGGTGTCTCAAAGCTTTGTGACGTCATGTCGGAAAAAAGAGGTGGGGTCTAAGTTTTTGTGACAACGTATGACGCGGGGGGGGGGGAAAATCGGCAACGTCGCGTGACGTCATTTATGGACGCCCCCTGAAGGGGTGACACCCTGAGCTACCGCCCCGGGTGACACCAACCCTAGCGACGCCCCTGGTATAAAGTTTTTAAAATATTTGAATGAGATTAAGAATTATTTTATAGAACATTTTTGGATATTTTGAACGAGTCATATTTATCCATATGACAATTTTAAAGAAAGTTCAGAGGAAAGGGGTGGGGGCTGTAAGTGTAAAGCGTGTAGATGTTTGGGTAGGATTGTTTTTTTTTTTTTTATAGTGGTGATGGTTAGATGGAAATCGTGACAAGCGGGATGGGTTTATAGGAGAAAGGCATGAATGCATGGTTTGAAGAAAGCTAAATGGAGACCAGAGAATATGGTTGCAAGCATTGAAAAGCAGATGATGAAGGAGAAATGTATTTCAAGAGTGAAGGGATACCTCAAAGCTTCTTCATTTTGGCAACTAGAAAGGGGGCCCTCAAAATATGTGTAATAAGTTAACAACAATGATTGGTAGCTAGTGGAATAAAGGAACAGTTGAGGCAATAAAATGTGACACACGCATCTATTGCCTCCTGCCCTCCAGTTGCTGAGTAGCCCTGTGACCAATCAGTATCCTTTTCACAGAAAGATGTCCACCCCCACCTCAACGCGATATATATATACATGTAATGATGCTAAAACAACCTAATTAAAACAATATATTTCTCCATTAATCGTTAAAAATTTTTAACTATTAAAATTATTTTTAATGATTACTGGACCCATCACTTACAAACTATTGGAGGTCAAAAAGTAAAAAGACAATAAAAAATAGCGGCCAATAAATAATAAATTTCCTGATGATTACACAAACATTTTGCTTTTAAACTATTGATTTACGGGAATGTTCAAAATGTTGATAGTTTGCCTACCATAGTTCTAACACTTCGCCTACTTATCAAACCAAATGAAAAGTATATTAAGCTAATGGAAGTAATGGAGTATGACGCAGAGACAGAAAATGGTGACAGCTCTTCTGATGAATTACTGCGATACAAAGTGGAGATGAAAGTTCATGAATCCATCAACCCTCTACAATGGTGGAAACTTAATGAACATCGATAACTGATAATGTAATTCCTTGCGAAGACCGTTTTATGCACACCAGTTACCTCAGTTCCATATGAATGATAGTTCAGCTTAGCTAGTTATATTGTCAATTAGACCCGCTCATCACTTGAACCAAATAATGTCAACACTTGTCTTTTTGCATATAAAGGAGATATTCCAGTGTTATTTAGATTTTCAACAAGAACGTTTAATATGTGTTACTTATGACATCATAAATTTTAATTTTTTGCCTTAATCAAAATTAACAATTAATTAATCGTTAATTTTTCAACAGTTATCTATTAAATATAAATAAATAGTTAGTAGCCCTAATATATATTTAGATATTTATAATGAATGATGCTAAAACAACATAATAAAAGCAATGGCTTCAAGAATTTTTAATGCAGTAAAACAAATCAGACAACATTCTTTAGGTAATCAATTAAACTGGTAAATAATTAAATAGTTTCATTACTTGAAACTACATATAAAGATCCAAGCTTTTATATTATTGTCAAAATAATTAAGCAATATTTTCTCCATACTTTTTACCTGTTAATAATCTCATCTGAAGACATCACAGCTGTATAGAAATAATCTATATATATGCAACCAATATTTTAAAAATAGCAAATAATTATCCAATTTGGTATTGAATGATTAAAAGTGAAATAAAAGATACACAAATGAATAATGTGATCAAAACAATAAATTTAAGCTTAATTAACCAATTAATACACAAGTAGACTTATCAGCTCATGTCTTAGTCTATTAATAAAGCTTTAATTCATTGTTTTGATTACATTATTACTGTATATTCTTGTTTTAGAAATGATCTTAAAAAAAAAAAATATAGGGGAAACAGGTGATCTATGGCTATGCATGTATATTTATTTTGAATATCGATGTCATTGTAGATCATCAAGGTCTTTTTTCTACACTCTACAAGATTAGATTGCTCAACCAGAAGCTATAAAATATTATTAAACATCTGCACTTACATTATTTATTCATTTTATTTATTTTTGTGAATGTTTTAATAAATTGTTTTCTCAAATACGCACATTTTATACTATTCAGTTCCAAAATAGAGGGATTGGCTTATGAACAAACAGGCTATAGAACGAGCGTATACTGTATTTTGTGTTTCTTGAATTTTATTTAAAAGCTTTATCGCTATCCTATTCCAAATACAGTAAACCTATCATAACGAGCACTTCTCATAATGAGATTTCCGCATAATGAACACAATTTGTTTTGATAAAGTTGTTCCCTTAATGCGCGAAGATTTGCATAACGAAGAACACAGAAAGGGAAAGTCCTTTTTCCTGGAAATTCATTCGTGAGCTGGCACTTCCGCCCTGATATATTATTCTGTGTAAATTACTCGGTCTTTTAGCGTATTGTTTTCGTGTGTGATCAAACATTTTTACAAATTTTGTATTTAGACATATTTGTAATTTTTTTATGTGTGAAGTGTAGTAACCTGTGCTAAAATGTCTTCGAAAAGAAACCACAAGAAGATAATCATAAGAGAGAGAGAAAAAAGTGTCGAAATGAAACACAAGACCATTGAAAAGCTATAAAAAGGTGGCTGATCTAGCGCACAAGTACAATCGGCCAACATTAACGATCTCCACTATTCTCAAGAACAATTAGGGAAATGGATGCTTCAAATGGAGTGTCAAGAACGTCTACAAAACGGATACGCCACATTTTTGTCAAATTTCGAAGCATCGGTAAAAACAAATGTCTTTAACAGTTTTCTAGGTAAAAAGGAATAATTATAAGACATAAATTCATTAAGGCTACAGAAATTAAGTATTAATTTCTTGATTAATCGGTAAACAATGTCTATACAGCTGTATTACTTTTTATTTTTAAAAAATTAATTTTCATCCAAGTGTCTAAACTTTAATGCGTTATTTAACTTATTTTTATTGCTTTGTTTTAAAAATTTATACTGATTTTTTTATAGTTAATTATTAAGTGAAACTAAAACTTGTAATATCTTAATTACAAATCCTGATTCTTTTTTAAAAATATTTTTTAAAAATAATTATTGTAATTGTAATAAGTTTTCAAATATAATTATTTTTACAACTCATTGGACCTTTATGTAACATGCCTTGAAATAACACTTGAAATGAAACGTAACAATATTTCCATTGTGAATATGCAGTTTTTTTTCATCGTATGCATAACTTTGATTTCATTTTTTGTGTGTTGCTTTTAACAAAAACAAAATTTTTTAAAAAGTGTCTTTAAGACAGGGGAAGTAGCTCAATAAAATAAAAAATGATAATTGCCTGTTTTTGATACTTCCAGTGAAATTTTCAATTTAATGACTGCATAGATTTTTATTTTAGCTTTAATCAAAATTATCGATTACTTAATCTGTAATTTTTAAAAAGTTAACAATTAAATTTAAATTAATTGATAACAGCCCTAAAATTCACATTTTTGTTTCATTTTTTGTTTCAAATCTAAATTGTATTCTAGTTGTTTCACTTTTAATTCATAAGTAATTTTATTTGAATAAATTTATCTTTTAACTTTATTTTTTTTCAGCATGGAATGGATTATCATATTGTACATTGATTTGTATGGGAAAAATTGTTTTATGTAGCCAGTCTACGCCTAACGAGTCAGTCTCTTGAAAGAATTAATCTCGTTTTGAGAGGTTCGACTGTAGTGTAAAACTTTTTAAGCTTATAAAGAAATTTCAAAGGACAGGTGCACTTAAATGAATGCCAGAATTATGTTATAGTAATGAACATTATAATCAGTTCACGTTACATGACATAATTAATTTACAGGTAAATTAAATAATAGGAGCCTTAAATAATTATATGATGGGTAAAACAATAAAATTTAATTTTTAGTCATGTATACTGGTTGCTATAAAAATGATGTCATTTTTATGCATAGGTAATTATTGAAATCATATAATTTGCAAGGTATATTGATTTGATGAACCATTGTTTTTAAGCTTAAGTGGCATAAGGTATTTTCAAACAAAGAAATTACTATCTCAGAAAATTGACCATATGAACAGCTTATTCTGTAGAACTACCATGGACAAAAATTAACAATTTCTTTACTGTTTATTTTAATTTACTCTTTTTTTCTAAAAAAAAGAGGGATGGAAAAGGAAAAAAATCTGAACCAATCAAAATATTTCACATAGCTTCATAGTGAGTAATGACAGCAAGGTCAAGGTTATTCTCAGCTGACGCTAAACGTTGCTTTGCATACTCTCTTTCCTCTTTAGGAAGTCCTGTGACAAGCATAAAGTCATCTATAAGGCCTTCTATAACAGCTGCTCTGTCTTCATTGCTAAGAGCATTCCATCCAGCAGAGCCTGGTTCAGGATACTCTGGTCTTGCTGTAGCCCTTTTCAACTCCTGCTCAAGTATTGACTCAGGAAAATCAGACTCTTCCATATTCCTTGGATCACTGTCTGAAAAAAAAGATATATATAGCCATATAAAGCAACATTTCATCGTAGTACATAATTATGTATTGGATCTTGTTCACCACACACTCACTGCACACAAGGCTGCATTCTCTTAAGAAGCTTCCCTTTACCCACAAGCTGTTGCTCTTTTAAGTTCATCTGAGCTCTAACTTATATTTAATTAATTTAATGGCACCACAAACCATGAAGGTCCAACTTAAACAGCACCAGTACTCATTATGGTCAATAAAACCAAGTATCTAAGTATTATTGATGTTTTAAATGTGCAACATTTAAATATTATTTACATTATGCCAACTGAATTTCATGACAATATTATTAACCTGCAACTGAATGACATGGAATTATAAATTGATTTGACAATAGCAATTTATGCATTTGAACTAATTTAAAATTCCTTATTAAATAACGAGATGAAAAATTACCTATTCATAAACAAAAACACTGCTAGAATATTTTAAAGTGTATTTAAGAGAAAATCCCCCAAAGACAAAACATGAATGGATAAAAATTACTAATAATCAGATTTTCAGACTTAGGATATGTACAGAGGCGTCACTAGGGTTGGTGTCACCCGGGGCGGTAGCTCATGGTGTCACCCCCTCATGATTTAACCAATAGAAATCCTCCGAGTTTTCCAGTGCCAAATAACGGGAATATATAGAATTTTACGGTCTGGTGTCACCCCCCTGATGGTGTCACCCGGGGCGGCCCGCCCCCTCCGCACCCCCCTAGCGACGCCACTGGATATGTACCAAAAAATTTATTTGATCATTCGTAATCTTAACTGGCTTTTTTAATTTCAAGTAACTTTTATCAGTTGAATGGAATATAATTTAAATTAGGAATGCTGGATAATGTAATAATGCTAACTGATGCAGAAGTCATTACTTTTTGTCGTGTACAAATTTTTATTATTCTGCTGACCCTCATTTATTGTGGTTAATCCATTCCAGACTCTATTCCTATAGCTGAATTCCTGTGATTTATAAATCAAATATTCTTGTAGTCAGAGCATAGAAAACCTCATTATTAACAAAATTCCTTTGGTCAATATTATTAGAGCCTCATGATGTGAAGTAACATCATTTAGTTACCATTACACCCAATATATAATATTTTAAACAAGCAAAGAAAATAAGGCATATTAGCATTTATAAATGTTAAATTGTCTTTGTTTGACCTCCCTTGACAACCCAGCACGCCATGGATCATTTTCACTGTCTTAATAAACTTTTTACTGAATAAAAAGTATGTGATCAAAATTTTAAAAAATTGAAGCCTTGAAAGTCAAAGTGCAAAATCATAGGTGATTTCTGCATGTACATTGAATATCTGTGTTGTTATTTTAGACTAAAGTAGATCATCAAGGTCCTTTCTTCATTCTACAAGATTCGACAGCTCCACCAGAAGTTATAATATATTTTTAAACATCTGCACTTACCTTATTTAATCATTTTATTTATTTTTGTGAATCTCTTAACAAATTGTTTCACAAATTATGTTTTCAACAATGAATTTTAATTCATTAAGTAGGGGCTTTCGCCACTGTTAACCAAATTTTTTTTTTTAAATAGCAGTAACTCTTGCCTAACAAAGAGCACAAAGACAAAGATAGGTAGTACAAAGTAAACAATTATAATGACCAGTTTAGCTTGTAGTTTTAAGCTGTCCTATTATTTTTAGGGTGTCAGTTTGCGAGCCGGTTACACACTTTTAATACTTTTCTCTACCAAAAGAGGGGGAGGTGGTCGGCTTATGGACAGGCTATAGAACAAGTAAATATGGTAATTCAATTGCTTCAATTATTGGATTATTCATAGACCCCACCCCCACCCCACACGTTGAATTCAATTATTTACCTGATGGCTTTTCCTTGTAAAATTTTACTGCCTCATCTACATCCATGTTACCCCTTAAAAGATAATGTTCAACCAAAAATTCATCTAAAACTCCTGTCTTTCTCTTAAATTCATCCTTCCTTTCTTTAAGCAAATCTTCATAGCGAGGTTCAAGGTAGTCTTCAAAGTTTTTTTTAGGTTTTGTTGATAAAGCAGCTCTGATTTCCATTCGCAAATTGCTTTCCTCATCATCAGTAGTTGAATCTGGGATAATACATATTTGAAATGCTATTCTTCAAAAAGACATTCCCAACATTATATTTAACCCTAATGATAATCAATATTCAAAGAGAATTTTTAAAATGTGATATATGAAAAATAAATAATAATTTGCCTTCTTATTTGTAACATTTATTAAACTTAAGCTCAATTATAAGTATTTTTTAAAAAGGATTGTACTTAAACATGCTCATTTTGAATAGTAATAGTAGTACTAAGCTTACCACTGTCTAGATTATTAGTATCATTTTCATTCTCTGTATCAGATGAATCTATTTATAAATTTTAAGAAAAAAAAAAAAAAATGAGCATCAAAATATATCTAAATAAGCTATTGCTATTTGTGGTAGTCTCCTAAGCTCCCAGAAAATCAGCTTTTAATTTGAAGATCTTGTTTCAAGCCAGAAATATTATAATACTAGTTAACATACCAGGCGTTCCCATTACAATATGAATCCCCTTTTTTTTATCTCCCCAGTACAATGTCATTACATATAGGCATCTCATTCTTTGTCTATTCACTTTCCCAAATATTATCCCATACTTCAATGGAATAACATAAGCCATTATGATCTAGTTGCATAATGCAATCCGATTTGTACTGGAATTATTTTCCCCAATATAATCCCATAATTTGTTGGAATCACATAACCTAGTATTATCCTAATTTATGATAATACTCAAGGGATAAAAATATATTATTTTGTTCTTTTTAGTGCATTTGAATAAATGCATGTTGTTAAAAATCCTTTTTTTACCAATTTTTTATTTTAAATTTATATATATGGAAATGAATATCAAGTTTTCATTATTTTATTATTATGAATCTACATCATATTAGAAATATAAGTTGTTTAAAAAAATTATTTATACAAATTTCAAGCACCTTTTGAAAAGTTGGCCTCCTTTAAAAGATTTTTTATTGTATTCCTATCCCATCTTGTCTGAACAGCATGATATTAAATTATACACATGTGACACTTATTTTTAATTGATTTAAGTCTATATANTATATATATATATATATATACAGAGAGAGAGAGAGAGAGAGAAAAAGAGTGAGGAAGAATATATATTTATTTTATATTTATTTGTATGCATCAATATACATGCACATGTAAATATATTAATTAGCATTTGATTTATAAGATAAATTAATTGATTGTATAATTTTTCAAAAGATTGAGAAAAAAGATCTACCTGTTTCAGAGTTATTGGTAAGTGCTACATTTACTTTCGAGTTTTTAACAGCAGGTTTAGCATATGAGATTATGTATTCTACAAGGGCTCTTCTGTTTTCATATACAATAAATTCTTGATGATTTACAGGACGACCCTGCAACAAGAATATTTAAAAAATTAATATGAATACACTTACTATAAAAACATTTTTATTTTAACAAGTCTTCAAATGTCTCTTATATCCTTATTCTTAATATTATACTTCTCTAGTAGATAAGTTAGAGAAGCTATTATTCCTAACTGAATGAATCATAAAGCATTTCAAAGGGGCAAGAAGGGGACTGACTTTACAAAGGGACTATAGTTTACACCCTCACACTTATCTATCCGTGATACCCATCCCTCGCATATTTTTTATTATAAGAAATGAATTTTAAAAATTATATGGATTTTAAATTTGGTTAAAATTTATTTCTTTTATATGGATTTGTTTTATGCAGGAAATTTCAAGTATTACACACTTTGAACTTTGAACATACCTTGATCTTGGTAAATGTTAAAATAATGTATAAGCACTATTTTAAATAGAATTTTACCTGAATAAATTTAATATTAGAAAACTGAAAAGCCAATGTGCAAAATAAAAGTTATAATTTATTCATTTATCATGAATTTAATAGTGGGGAAATTGGAATTTTGGTTCATCTAAGCTGGAATTGGTGGCTGGATAGCAAAGTCAATATTGCGCTCAACTCACAGTCTGAGGGGCGTGGGATCAAGCCCACACAAAGCCACAATAAAAATGATGAATGAATAAAGCTAAGAAAGTCCTCCGCTGACCTGGAAGGGAGTTGGGGCACCCACCAAGGTCTACCAAGCCCCTAATAAGTTATAATGGAAACAATTGGTCCCCTACGACCATAGATTATGGGACTTTAGATAACATAATAAATTACCTAAAACAATATAATATGATAACAAAAATTACCTGAACTGAGTCATAAAATCTGTATCCTGTGTATGGAAAACTTTTTTCGGGTTCTCTAACCAAATTCTTGTCTTTCTTACCATCAGCATAAACCTAAAAAAAGCAAGTAATAAAAACTTGAATGAGTATTTAAATGCAATTTCCATCAAAGAATTTTTTATTCAAGGTAAATCACTCTGAAGTCACATCAAGAATGTGATTATAATGCGCACTGCGCAACAGTCTAACATTAGCATTCAGAAAGTGGGAAAACACCATTAACTATCATTCTAGATTACAATAAAAGTCATTTCAAATTAGTAATTCTGAAACTAAACATAACCATTGTTGTTGTTGTTGAGCCTTCTCGTCCATGAGGGACATCTACCGATCATCGCCGGCGTCTGCACTTCCTCCTAGAACATAGGCCACCTACAACAGACCTCCAGGCATCTCTATCCTGGGCCATTTTCTCCAGGATCTTCCATTCATGGCCAATTCTCTTGATGTCTGCCTCCAATTCTCGGCGCCAGGTGTTTCTTGGGTGGCCTCTTTTCCGTTTACCTTGTGGGTTCCATTTCAGGGCTTGCCTTGTTGTATTAGAAGCAGGTTTCCTTAGTGTATGACCGATCCACCTCCACCGCTTTTGAAGAATCTCTTCCTCGATGGGCTTCTGTTTAGTCCGCTGCCACAGTTCCCGATTGCTGATTTTGTCCAGCCAGTGAATTCTGAGAATCCTTCTTAGACAATTGTTAATGAAGGTCTGGATTCTGGTCAGATTTACAGCCGTTGTTCTCCATGTCTCAGCTCCATAAAGCAGCACTGGTTTCACCATAGCGTTAAAAATCCTTACTTTTAACTTGCTGCCTAAGTTGTTGGCGACCCAAACATTCTTGAGTTGCTGGAAGGCTGCTCTTGCTTTTCCGATCCTTATTTTGACGTCGGCATCTGTACCACCTTGTTTATCTACCATGCTGCCAAGGTAAACAAAACTCTCCACCTCCTCAAGGGCTTCTCCTTCAAGCATGATGGGTGATGTACTGGTGGCATTAACCTTGAGGATTTTACTCTTCCCTTTGTGTATGTTGAGACCTATGCTAGCAGAAGTGGCTGCGACAATGTTTGTTTTCTCCTGCATCTGTTGTTGGGTATGTGCAAGAAGGGCAAGGTCATCAGCAAAGTCNAGATCATCAAGTTGATCCCACAAGGTCCATTGGATGCCATTCCTTTTCTGCTGTGTAGATGTTTTCATCACCCAGTCAATGGCTAATAGAAACAGAAAGGGTGACAGCAAGCAACCTTGTCTCACACCAGTCTTCACCTGGAAAGCATCTGTCACCTGCTGACCATGGACAACTCGGCAGTTTATCCCTTCATACATGTTTCTGATTATATCCGTAATCTTCTGTGGCACCCCATAGTGCCTTAGCAATCTCCACATGGTTTGCCTGTCCACACTGTCGAAGGCTTTTTCGTAGTCAACAAAGTTGACATAGAGTGGTGAGTTCCACTCTAGTGACTGCTCTAGAATGATGCACAGTGTCGCTATTTGGTCAGTGCAGGATCTGTTGGTGCGAAAACCAGCTTGTTGGTTCTGCAGCAGAGGGTCTACCGCATTTTTCATCCTGTTAAGCAATACACGGTTGAAAACTTTTCCTGGGATGGACAGTAGGGTGATCCCTCTGTAGTTCCAGCAGGAGCTTAAATCTCCCTTCTTTGGGATCTTGATAAGGTATCCCTCTTTCCAGTCAGAAGGCACTTGCTCCTCTTCCCATATCTTCATAAACAAAGGGTGTAGCATTTCCACACTGGTTTCAAAGTCCGCCTTCAGTGCCTCCAGCTGGGATGCCATCAGGTCCTGCAGCCTTTCCATTTCTGAGTTGTTTAATGGCCCTGCTAATCTCTTCTTTTGTGGGACTATTACAGTCAATTTGCAGGTCATTATCAGCTGGTTGTATATCTGGTGGATTCCTTGGTTCTGGTCTGTTTAAGTGCTCTTCAAAATGCTCCTTCATTCTACCTCTCTGCTGCGCATCACTTGCAATGTTGTTTCCCATTTTATCCTTCGCTGGTCTCTCAATCTTGCTAAATTTCCCAGATAGCATCTTAATTGTATCAAACAGTTCTCTCATGTTCCCCTGGTAAGCTGCATCTTCTGCTTCTTTAGCAAGTTTGTCAACAAATTCTTTCTTGTTCCTCTTGATGCTTTTCTTAACTTCTTTATTTGCATCTGCATACTCTTTCTGGGATTTGTATTTCTGGGCTCGTGTGCGGCTGTTGTTTATTTCTGTTTTCTTTTTTTTTCCTTTGTTCTATTTTATTCAGTGTACCTGCTGTTATCCATTCTTTGTGTGCCTGTTTCTTGTTTCCTAGCACTTCTTGGCATGTTGACTGGACTGTTTCCTTCACGCTTTGCCACTTTCCTTCAGTGGACTCGTCATCGAGTATTTAAACATAACCATTGCTATCTACAAATTGCTGCAAAAATTATTAGAATCGAATGAAAAGAGATTTTCCAAAAATTCCTTCTCCAACATTGTTCTGAATATTATTAGCGTTTGGCGTTTGTTCTAACCCTATAGATGTTAAGGTTGGCGAGAAATTGACAAAATACTTATTTTTTAAATAGTTTTTTTTTGTATTTTCCAGGAGATCCAGTAAACCTTTTCAGTAATTTTTTTGGCCTGTGGACATCCTTGGGACTTCTTAACATATTTGCAAAAGACTCGAACCCTCTATCTGGTATGGTTCAAGTCTTGGTTGCTGTTCAAAGCTCGAACAGACTGGCCAGACATTTCAAATATATAAACGCAATTTTTCCCACTTGAGAAAAATGTGTGTTTAAAAAATTTCATCTATTATACTTTTTCCCTTCAGCTTAAACAAAAAAATTGTAGTAAAAAAGATAATTTAATTTAAATTCAATAGTTACATAATTTATTTCTTTTTAAACCACAGATCAAATAAAAAATTGTGAAATTCTTGTTTTCAACTGTTAACAATGTTAATTGGGATATATATTAAGGTTGTTAAGACCGCTCGTTTTTGAGGACCGGCTAACCATTCAAAAAAAGACCGGTTAACCGCTCGTCCTTATATCCCTAATGTTTTGAGAACTAACAAGAGAATGTTGTCGCCTCGCGTCGTCTGATGGCATCAAAGCCCGCTTCCCCCCGCTTGCGTTCAGCTCTTTCCGCATTGCCCTCAATTCATAGCATTTTTTTTTAAATCCAAAAAATTAACTTAACAGTGATTGTTTATTGTCTTTTTTATATTTCATTTTG
The DNA here is from genome assembly GCA_002072015.1 of Radix auricularia. Lineage (NCBI taxonomy): Eukaryota > Metazoa > Mollusca > Gastropoda > Lymnaeidae > Radix > Radix auricularia. The sequence goes on along the minus strand of MUZC01000444.1, from coordinate 99,657 downwards.
AAGACTCGTAGTTCACCGGTCTAAATAAGAGGACAGGTTCAATCGTTCGTTAAAATTAGCGAAGTATTTTTCATTAGTTTCAAAAACCAACGCCTCGCCCCGACCGTTGTGGGTCTAAATAAGAGGACAGGTTCAATCGTTCGTTAAAGTTAGCGAGGTATTTTTCATTAGTTTAAAAAACCAACGCCTCGCCCCGTCCGTTTTGACGTCATGTTTACCTCTCTTGTGTGTGATGCCGGTCAACTCGCGTATTAAAATTAATAATATAATAAAATTATAAAGCTACGGAGTAAACAATGATGATAAAATGGAATTTATTTTTT
>MUZC01000444.1:4063-88790 GCA_002072015.1 Radix auricularia | reverse complement strand
TTTTTTTTTTTGGGAGTGTGACAGTGACGCCATTCATGGTCGGCCCCAAAAGAACATATTTCGACGTTGTGCTGGGTGAAGACTTTGAACCCATTTTGTGGGTAGAAGTAGAAAATAAATAAATAATACATGGGATGACATGTCGATGCCGTTGATTCCTGGGGCTGAATCGACAACCCACCGATGTAGAGGAGATATTTAAGTTGTCTCGACCTTTTTTTTTTGGGGGGGGGGGAGGGACTTATTTATTATTATTTAGGGCCATATTATATTTGAAGTTTGGTTGGGGCGAATAGTCTGATGTTGGGGCAGAGTAGAGTGACGGTGTCCCCTTAAAACTTAAGTCAATTCACCCCCTCCCCAAAGAAATGAGACTGTTAAACTGTTTGAAATAGCCTTCTGCATGCTGCATACATTTGAACATAATTTAAATTAATAAATGTTACAGATCACATCATGTTCATATAAAAATTCATTAATTTTTTTTGTCATAATTGTTTTTAAATAATTCCAAGTTTGTATTTTTAGACATTTCCGTTTTCAAGATGGCGGAAAAGGTATTGTACTAAGTCATTCTTAAAACATTATTATTATATTTCTATTTACAAAATATTTTGTTTAAACTAATGATAATTACAGCACTATGGACAATGTTACTAATAAATAATTGGATGAAAGTCAATGAAACAAAGTTACCGGTGTGCTTTCCTGTGTTTAGATTGTTTTTTTTGTTATGGTTATAATTATTATAGAAATTAGAGATTATAGGCAATTATATAGGGCAGGGCGAGTTTCTGTGAATCAGTTAAAAATAATTATTAAATGATAAATCAGTATCATAATCATACTCAGTGATAGTGATATTATATCAGTATCAGTAGTCACTGAGTAGTCAGTAGAGTATCAGTGAATGAAAATAAATGGAAATGTTGGTGTTGGACTGAGACTGGGCTACACGAAATGTTGTATTTTTACGACTGCAAAGGGAATAAATTTACCCACATATTTTTATACAATTTTTATCGATAAACCTTATTGAGGTTTTGGATTTAAGGTCCGGGTTAGGCGTAGGGTCGAGGTTAGAAGTTAGGTCTAACTAAGTCTAGTAGTAGTGGTCAATTTATAAAATTTAATACAAAAAAAAACAACACAAAGATTCAGCAAAAAAAACATTTAAATTTAATATCATATCATTATTAGGGCTGTTAACGATTAATCTAATTGTTAACTTTTGAAATTTAACGATTAAATCGTTAATTTCGATGAAGCTAAAAATTAAAATTTATGATGTCAAAAGTAACCTTAATGACCTTAATAAAAGTTAATAAACGTTCTTGTTGAAAATCTAAATAACACTGGAACTGGAATGCCTCCTTTATACATCATCTTTTAACCAACTATGCAAAAATACAAGTGAAAGTGTTTGGACATTATTTGGTTCAAGTGATGAGTGGGTCTAATTGACTATATAACCAGCCGATCTGAACAATCCTTTCCGTGGAACTGATGTCACTGGTATGCTCAAAACGGTCTTGGCAAGAAATGACATTATTGGATATCAGTGTTCATTAACCTTTAATTTGACAACGTGCGGCAATGCGTTTCTAGCCTTTATTATCAAAGCTTGCATTGATAGAACTCTCTTTAGAAACGAAATGAAAGAACGTAAAAACTCTTCAGTGCGTGAAAGAAAATGTATTCAACTTCTGGAAATGGCGACCATTGCCCTCGCTAATGTTATCACTTGATTTGCAATGATTTTTTGTAGTTTTTACATGCTTTTTTTTAAAGAAGTGTTTTTGCTATACTCTATATAAAAATAATAGTACTAAACTACAGGTAAAAATAGTATTAAACTCAAGGTCATTTGGATACGTAAAATAACCATTCTTATCCTAAAAGATGAAGTCAGTATGACAATAATAATATAAATACATTTTCAGCAATTTAAAAAAATTTCATAACCAGTTGATCGCAGTACGTGAATTCCTTACGGGACAAAGGCGAAAGTTTACCAAAAACCTTATGGGTCTTAAAATGTTAAGTTTCCACCGTTGTAGAGTGTTAATGGATTCAGGAACTTTTATTTCCATTTGTGTAACGCAGTAATTCATCAGAAAAGCTGTCATCATTTTCTGTATCCAAGTCAGACTCTATTACTGCCATTAAGCTTAATACGCTTTTCATTTGGTTTGATAAGTGGGTGAAGTGTTAGAACCATGGTAGTCAAGCTTTATCAACATTTCGAACATTTTAGTCAGTTGATAGTTTAAAACCATAATGTTCATTATGTCTTCTTCTGTGTTTATTGTTTAACTTATGAAGTAATTTTACATATAAATTTGTAACAGAAAATGGAAGTTGATGAAAATAACCATCAAGGGATAAAACAATATTATATCAGCAAAATTGAAGAACTTCAGGTACGTTTAAGTTATATTATATATTTATATGTGACTTATACATTTTTTACATTAGATTTGAGATCATCTTAAAAAATTGGTGATTTAAATAGGACTCAAAGTAAAGACTGATAAGAAACAAAATGAAATTACAAATTCTGTTTTTATTATGATTTTAATTAATTGGCATCCTTCTGCCTTGAGAGACGATAGTGCGTCACCGTTTGGTTGGTTTGCATTTCCTTGTGTGGCTGAGGACAGTCTTTTCCACAGCTTTTGCACTCAAGTTCTGTGCTTCCCAATGTTTTGGCCTTTCTCCTAGCTCTTCTTTCTGTAGCCTCCTCCGTCCTGCTCCTCGGCTATCATAATGCCCCTTTTGACAACTGTGTGCTATTTCCAGTCACTTGTTCTTATCCTGGCTGCTTTCATGTCTCTCTGGCAGACATCTTTAAATCAGAGATGTGGGCATCCTGTCTTCCTCTTTCCCAGTTCCAGTTCTCATAGGAGGTCCTTGGGGATGCCACCCAGTCTCATTCTTTTTACATGTCCTAGCCATCTTAGTTGTCTTTCACTAAGGATTGAGAACATGCTTTGGGCATTGGTCCGCATCTGGACCTCACTATTTGGAACTTTGTCCTGTGTTATAATAAAATTTCAGAAATTGTTTGGAAAATTTATTTCTGTTAGTCTTACTTGAAATTTTCCTGCATAATTTTCATTTTTTTTTTTAAGGAGACCATGTTGAGGCATTTTGTATTTAAAATGGGGTATTAAGTTATCTTTTGCTATATTATGGTTTGCCTTTAGTGATGTCACTGTAACACAGGCTTTGTTTATATGGATGTGCCATTATACATAAAATCAGTTTTGACACTATTTGTTATCAGCCAATACTAATTCTAGATCCTGAGTTCTGTGTGCTGATTGTCTCAATGAACAGTTTCTCATAACATCTCATTTTTTCAGACACTTTAAAAGCTTTAAAATGTACATACATTTAAAAAATAATTATAGCATGGCTAATTCCCAGATTTTATCATATGATTTGTGTACTGGAACCCATTATAAACAAATGTATTGTTGATAAAGCTCATATAACTTATTATTTTTAAAATAATTTTTTCACAGCTGGTGGTGACAGAGAGAACTCAAAATTTAAGAAGACTTGAAGCCCAAAGAAATGAACTTAATGCAAAAGGTATGAAATCATCCTGAAGTTATGTGTGAATTTCAAGTATATTAGTTATCAGAAATCAAGCTACCTTAGATGTTTTTATATTTTAGTGATTTTAGTTATCCAGTCACGTTAAGAGCTTGGTTTTTAAGCCAATACCATGTCTTAAAACATGTGATAGGCTTTTGTTAATAATCAACTATGTAGTATAAACTAAAGCACCCAGATTTAAGAAGTGTAATAATTAAATAAAATGTTTTCATGTGTTTTCTTTGTTTTATCCAAGTTTTTTATGTGTTTTAATCGTACTCTGCAAAGTAAACATCATATTTAATAAGAAAATATTAAGAAAAATAATGCTCAGTATTGTTATTCTTTTTAATGGTGAGGTATTAGCATTGAGTGATTAGCAGAAATCTTGCTTGCCTTATTTTAACCAATATTTTTTGTTTTGTCATTGATAGTTTGGGCATTTTTTAAAACCTACATTACTTAAATAACTGACCTCATGTATATTAAAATTATTAGTTCATTGGTTTCTTTCATGTTGCAAAAAATTTTTAAAAATTATAACACTTATTATTCGGTGGGTTATATAAAAGCTAGTTTAAAATATCCATAATGCTGTTTTGAATTGTTCATGCTGAACCATTTTTCTTTATTAGTTCGATTGTTACGAGAGGAACTACAGCTTCTACAAGAACAAGGCTCCTATGTTGGGGAAGTTGTGAAGCCCATGGATAAAAAGAAAGTTCTTGTTAAGGTAAGTTTATTAGTATTGGTTATCATAAATTAGCCAACCAGATGTGTACAAATTAGGGCTGTTATCGATTAATTTAAATTTAATCGTTAAATTTTGAAAAATCACCAAATAATTAATCGATAATTTTTATTAAAGCTAAAAATAAGATGTATGACGTTATCAAACTGAAAATTTCAAGGGAAGTAACAAAAACAGGCAATTGACATTTTTTTTACTTAAATGTAAGTAGTTCAACATTATGTCAATGAATTTAAATTTTGTTATTTCTAATAAAGTAAAAACAATGTTTAATTTTTTATATCATTTTCCTTATTAAAACAGCTTTATTTTAAAGTTTACACTTTAAAAATCTTTTTTTTTCAATGGAGAAGTTTGTAGGTAAATAAAGCTAACTATTGTTAATTATTAATAATTAATTATTTCTTAACAAATCGTAAAAATTTTTTAAAACATATTCTTTAAATTTAATTACTATTTTATCGATTAAAATAATTTTAATCGATAAAAAGTTTACCAATTAACTCTTAAAGTGCCATAAGGTTTTTGGAAAACTTCCGCCTCAGTCCCGTAAGGATTTCCCGTATTACGATCAACCGGTTATGAAATTAAAAAATTTGCGTAAAATCCATTTATAATATTATTGTCATACTGACTTCATTTTTAAGGCTAAGAATGGCTATTTTACGCATCCAAAAGACCGTACTGAGTTTGAAACAATATTTACCTGTAGTTTAGTACTATTATTTTAGTAATAAAGTATAACAAAAACGTATCTTCGAAAAAAAAACCGTTAAAACTACCGAAAAACATCTCGAATCGAGTGATAACACTAGTGCCGGCATCGGCCGCCATTGCCGGAAGTCAAATACATAGTTTTTCAAGCATTGAAGAGTTTTTACTTTCCGAGATCTCATTTCTAACGAGATTTGTATCTAGGGACGCATTACGACGCTTTAGGGATAGCGGGAAGAGACGCATTACGACGCTTTGCGACTTTAAGAGTTAATCGAGAAATTAATCGATAATTTCCGCAGCCCTAGTAAAAATATAAATAGAGGTAAAAAAAGATTTTAAAAATCACTTTTTTTATAAGTGGACATCATCTTCCACACTATCATCGCAAGCCCTAGAAACAGCTCTGTGTGGTACGACATTCTTAATTCAACAAAAACTGTGACATCAGTTCCTTATTCCACCTCATATTCGCCTTAAGTGCATACATTTCTATGAAGTCAGCTGTAGAACAATAACGGTTTAAAATCAGATTTACATAACTGATAATGGGTTTGCCAAAAAAAAAAGACATTAACAACCCTAATAACAATTATGCACATGAAGTTAATTAAGCTGCCAAAGCATAGTACAAGAGCTAACACACAGTGTCGCGATGAAGTCAAAACACATTTGATGTGAACAACAGTCAAGGCCTCGGGTGCCACTGTTCCGGTTTATTCGGAATTCGGATTCGTTAACCTTAATATTTTTTATTTTCCGGATTCTCAAGTTTTTTTCTCGCTCTTCCCGGATTTTCCGGATTTGCGAGTTTAGTTTTCAAATTTGGCTTCTGAGTTTTGATGAAAGGAGGCAAAGTCATAACGCGCGGAAAGCCTATTCAGTGTTAGATGTGGACTGGCTATAAATAGGATGGGTACCGTGACCTCTCCCTTCCTTTAGCTCTTATCTCATTGTTACGCGATCGCGCATCGTTCTGCGCATATCAAAAATATACGGAAAAACTTATAATTGAACAAAATAATTGAATGGATCGAACTCTGTTGGAATCAGAATTTTGTGCTTGATGTCGCATTTTTAAAAAAAAATAATTAAATCTTGTCACAAATTATGTCAAATGTGTGCTTTCGGATGACCGGTTTATGGTTTATAAGTACTAACATGGCATTAGGAGTTTTCCGTCTTCTTTTCTTACTATTGGTAAAAATTTGATTGTTGAGTTCTCTTAGATTTGTTGCAAGTTGCAACTCAACTACTTTCGTTTTAGCATTCATTAATTATTGAAAAATGAAGAAAGAATGAATTGCGGTTTGCATCTAAACTGACTGGGTTGGAAAAAAACAATAAAAATTAAATTTTTCCCTGATAGGGATATTTATATAAATAGATTAGGGCTAGGCCTATGCCTTTACTACGTACAGATACATCAATTTTAAAAAAATTACAACTGTTTAAATTAAGGACTCTGTGCTTTGGAAATAATACTAAATAATTAATACTTTTCACAGCTACTTCTCTATTAGTAATTTAAAATTAAGTAATTATCCAATAGTTGCAATAGTAATACTATTAATAATGAGTATTATAGTAATTAGTAATTTTAACTACTATTGCAACTATTGGATAATTACTTAAACTATTCATTTTCATTAGGCCTCTACTCTTACAAGTTAAACAGTATAAGTAGTATAAGTACGAGATAAAGGCTTATAAAAGTCTAATAAAAGTTTAATATTAAATTGTGAACCTACTATAAACTGTAAGACAAACTCACAGCATTGAGCGTGGCTGGGAAAAGAGTAGGACTCAGTATCAATATTAAAAAAAACTTAATTTTTGAAAATTAACTACCAGCAAGATGGAGACATACAAGTCGCAAACTGTACCTTGGAACAAGTAAACAACTTTGTTTATCTTGGGAGTGTGATCAGTGTATCAGGGGGAACAGATGAGGACATGAAACGAAGAATAAATTTGGTGCAACAGCCATTTGCCAATCTGAAACGGGTCTGTAGACCTACATACATCTCTGTCAAAACAAAAGTAAGGATCTTTAACACCAACGTAAACAGTCCTTCTTTATGGATCCGAAACATGGCGAACGACAGAGACAACAAAAAATAGACCCCAGACCTTTGTTAACAGATGCCTCAGAAATATTCTGAAAATAAAATTGTTCAACAAGGTCGAAAACTCCAAACTGTGGGAGAGGTGTGGACAAAGGACAGTAGCACAACAGATCATGGAAAGAAAGGGGAGATGGATTGGACACACCCTTTTGAAAGATAACAGCAGGGCAAGGCAGGCCTTAGATTGGAACCCCCAGGGCAAACGCCAGCGAGGAAGACCCAAGCGTACATGTTAGATGAGGCTGGAAGAAATGGGAAGAGCTGGGAAGAATTGAAGCGACTGGCAAGGGACCGTTTATAGTGGTGCGCTTTGACAGAGGCCCTATGTTCCACAGGAACCCAAAGGACAAATGATGATGATGACTATAAACTATATAATCTATGTAATAACTATATAGAGTTAATTTCAAAACAAGCCCATAAAATGACTTTGGACAAAGAAATAAAATTCAAAATACAGTAGAAGTCCGATAATCCGGCACGTTTGGGACCGGCTCGGTGCCGGACTACTGAAAATTCCGGTCTATCAGGCGGTGCTCCTTCTTTTTAGTGTAGGCTTTGCCTTAAAACAAAGGTACTTTGTTTTTTTAACTTCATAATTACATAATCGTAATTATAAGAACAATTAGGTTAATAATTAAACTACAGATACAGTATGCAAATACAGCAAAGTTTATTTTACATTTCATATAATGTATGTACACGTACTTTAAAACACACGAAACTCACTTTGTTTATAAACAGTTTCAAAAATTACGTACGTCACCACAGATGTACTGTATTAAAGTAGAGAGTACTGAGACACAGTTTACTGCAATGTGAAAGGATACAAAACAAAAACGCACAAACAATGGCTTCGTGATTCATTAACTGTGATGCACTGCATCTGTATTACTGTATTTGTTGTGACAGCTGAAAATAGCCGGCCGCTAATTGTTTCCGAACAATACTGATCGCTTCCGGATGATCCCGAACTACCCCGAAAACTCCCGAATAGCTCTAAAGCGTTTTTATTTGCTTTAAAGACACACTTTTGGAGAAAACCAAAATTTTAAAAATTTTCCGAAGTGATGCCGGACTATCGGGCATTCCGGACTGTTGGGTGCCGGACTAAAGGACTTCTACTGTCATAAATTTTTTTTTAAATTGTCACATTAAATTATAATATATAAATAATAAGAAATATTAGTGTAAGTTATGGTAATGAATTCCATATGATAGATACTATAAATAGTAAATAGGCAAGTTTCTTTTGTATTGTACATATTGCCTAGCTTATTTATATCTATTATATAATGCGCCGAAGCGCGTCCGTCAGTCAGTGTGTGTGAAGCCCCTATGCCCCGTAACTCTTTATTACTTTTTAAAAATTGAAAATATAGACGTAAAATCATAATGATTTTGGTTTTGAGATTAACAGAGGGTGTGGTTTTGCGCGCCGTAAAAAAATAATGTGGCGTCATAAAGCTTTTATTATATTAATTTATTTGATGTTACTTCTTATGTTGATAATCCGAGTTTTTGAATAAGCATGTGTGCGAGTGTGTTCATATGTGTGTGTGTGTCTGTGTGTGCGTGTGACTGTGTGTTTGTATTAGTTGTGAAATAACGATTTATTTCATAGATTGCTAAAAGTGAAATTAAATATTAAAAAGATGTTACCAGGTAATGGTCTATGTATAGTTAAAATTATGCACTGGATTATGAAAAATTCCGTTAATTTTATGAACACAAGTTTCTGCCGATGCGTTCTTCGTGGGTGCTTGAATAAAAGATAACCGGAAGTCATTGAATGTGACTTAAAAAACTGTTAATGAGAAGATCAATTTCCAATCATTTTTTCAGAGATGCTTTTACTTTATGTTTCATTTTTAGAAGAAATGAGCCCTTGCGCATTAGTTGGACGATTACTCGCATAAATTGCCACAATGGAAAATAAACAGTGAAAAGAACTTATAGTCTCTATTGAAATTGCATTATTTATAGTTATAATATGTAATTGGGTAAGATTGAGGCTAATTGGCGCATATTTATTTTTAAAGAAAATGGAACCTTTCTAAAATTTTAAATTGTATTTTACAATAATAAAATCACACGAAGATGGGTCGAACTAATTTCTCTTAGTCACTGTTAAAAAACTATAGAAATGAATGTGAAGAAATTATTTAATTGCAGACGAAATATCAATTTTACATTTTAATATAAGCTTTTATACATCTACGTATATAATCTGATGGAGGCAAATTTTATACGGGCTTATAACAAGTCAAAATTACAGAAAATGAAATTTCTTAATAGAAAAATTAACAAGGAACCGCTTTTGAAACATTTAACAAGTGATTTATCATAAAAGCAATTACAAATATTTGTTAGGAGGAAGATTTATTTCTCTTAGGTGCTTACTTAATACAAGTAAGTGTTTTGGATCGATTTCATTATAAACTGACATTAAGGAAATTCGTATTAAAAGTAAACGCTCAGGGATTTTAAATAATAATATGGTACGTGTATAAGCGTTTATTATACACTGTTGTAAGAGTGGTGTTAAATAGTGGGATTGTAATTTTTATAATGAGGGGCTACTTTGTGAACTATTTGAAGGGTGCTTTTCATTTCTTGGGTCATGAGTTTATAATATTGCAGAGCCCTGAGTGGCACTATTTCTTAGCCACTGATAATATCCTTTTTGCAAAGATTAAGAAAACCAGCAGTGTAAAATTTTAAGCCCAAACCTTGCAATTCAACGTGTGTTTTTTTTAAAACAAATAGACAATACTCAAAAATCTCCCTAACCCTACGCATCCCAATCACATAAGTATTAAACAGCTCAATAAAAATAAATCCTAAATAAACATCATGCATAAACTGTAAAGGAATGGATGCTAGGGATTAATTGGTAGATGAATGAAAAAGCTTACATTAAAAAAGACTTATTGCTAGAATAATGCTATATTATGGTACGTGCTTTGGTTAAAACTGTAGAGTTGTCTATTGGTGCAAGTTTGTGTGTGTGTGTGGGGGGAGGGGCTATGTGCGTGACTGCGTATATGTGTGTGATTTGGTTATTTCTATGTCTGCTAATGTTGCGCCTCTAACATGACAACCAGTATTTGTTTGATTATACGTCTCATAATTGTTTTCTTTATTGTAATATATTATCGGAAAAATTATATTGCAAGCTGGTATGATTTTTTGATAAATCAGTGAACTTTATGCAGGCAAATAACAACATTAAATCCCTAAAAAAATATATAAATAGAAAGAATTACGGACCCTGCCAGTTCGACCACAGGACGTTTCGACCCTAGGGTGTTTCGACCCCGGACGTTTTGACCATTTCGTTTCTAAACTGAGATTTTTTTCATTTATATTGTGTTATTTTATTACTATTACCGTCCATGGTAGAACCGACCGAGTCGAAACGACCTGGGGACGAAACGTCCTGTGGTCGAACTGCCAGGGTGGAACCGTCCGGGGTCGAAGTGTCCAACCACCAAATAGAAAATACTTTTTGCACAACTAAAGTAAACCAGCAGGGTGCATTTTCAGCTCAAACCTTGCGATTTAAGGTGTTTCTTTAAAACAAATTAACTCATACATACCTTAATTTAGCATCAATATTCACATAATTAATATCTGGCGCATAAAAAAAATCCTATTCATTTGACTAAGGCCATGCTTAGCCTAGAAATAGAAATAATGTTTTGGAGAGCTTGTCCCATGAAAAAAATAATCTTAAAACATTGTATTTTACTCTTTGCTTACTTTGCTTAACGGCCATTCCGCCCACAGTGAGCATTGGCCATGTCGTTTGAAATGGTGCGCCATTGCACCCGGTCGGCGGCAATCGATCTAAGATGTTGTAGCCACGAATCGTTAAACTTTTTCCGGCCAAGGCTGAATGGGATCATAATAAGTTCCTCGGCCTTCTTGTGGAAATATCGCTGCGTTGTTTGTTTAACGCCTCCTTTGGGGCGTTTCCAAGTTGGCCCCTGTAGGCTGGTAAAAGTTTTATAGGGCAATCGGGAATCAGGCATCCTCATAACGTGACCGATCCATTTCCAACGGCGCAAAATCATCGTTGCGGCTAGAGGGTGTTTTAGTCCGCATCGTTGGCGAACAGACTCGTTGGTAATAAAGTCTGACCAACGCACTTTTGCAATTCGTCGGAGACAACGGTGGTCGAAGGCTTCCATTTTTCTAAGCTGGTCTATTTTTACGGGCCACGTTTCAGTAGCATATAATAGCGTGGCTCGGACCGTCGCACAGTAGATTCGGGTTTTCGTTTTGGTGCGAATATCGGGTCTACTCCAAAAATGTTTTAGGGCTGCAAAGATTGATGACGCTCTTGCAATTCTGATTGGCATTTCTTCGTCCAGCTGCCCATTAGGAGATATTCGGCTACCAAGGTACGTGAAAGAGTTAACCGATTCCATGCGATCATTTCCAATCGTCAGGTCAACATTTAGCGATGCAGGATCTAGATTGGCTGCAAAATATTTTGATTTGGCACAGTTGAGCTTGAGTCCCACAGTTGATGCTGCCTGTACGATGCGATCTATCATTGCCTGCATGGTGTCAGGAGAATCCGCAAGCAATGCAATATCATCGGCAAAAGTAAGATCCGTGATGGAATGTTCGCTTGGGTATATTGTAATACCACCGGGGCCATTATCGACGGCACTTTTTAGCACATGGTCGATACAGATGTTAAACAAACAGGGGGACAGAACGCCCCCTTGTCGCACGCCGGTTTTGGTTGAAAANTCCTGACTGTCCTCTCCATAGGCCCTAATTCGACAGTTCGTTTTGGCGTACATAGCTGCACACAGCCGTTTTAATTTGGGAGGCAGTCCTTCTAATTCAAGCAGAGACCAGATCGATTCTCGGTCTACACTATCAAAGGCCGCTGTAAAGTCCAGGAAGGCAACAACCGTTGGTTGCCGGAATTCGTGGCGAAGTTCTAGAATTTGGCGTAGTGTGAATATTTGGTCGATGCAACCACGACCTGGTCGAAATCCAGCTTGATTTTCTCGGGTGTTTCTTTCGCGGTTTGGTAACAGTCGATTGAGCAGAATTTTCTCCATCAATTTATAGGCAATATTTAGCAGCGAAATACCACGATAGTTGTTGCAACGTTTCTTATCACCTTTCTTGTACAAGGGTAAAACTATCGCTGTTTGCCAGTCAGTTGGAATTGATTCATCTTTCCAGATCATGGAATACAGTTCGAATAAGTCAGCAATAAGGGCAGGGTTGTTGATCTTGAATAAGTCGGGTGGAAGACCATCACTTCCAGGCGCACGACCGCTTTTTAGCTGCTTGACTGCTCTATTGATTTCTTCAATAGTTGGTGGGTCTTCGTTGATATTATAAGGGATAAGCTGGGTTGGCGCAGTTGGTTGAACAATGGCTTGCATAGGGGGATTGTGGTTTAGCAGCTCAGAAAAATATTCGCACCATCTTTCAAGTAGATGCGTTTTTTCGGTGATAGCCTGGTCATTTTTATCCAAAATAGTTCCACTAACTGGTGGGCTATAGTTCCGGGCAATGATCTTCACCAGCCTGAACAATTTTTTCGTATCACCCCTACTTTGCGCACTTTCCAGTTCAGTGGCCTGGTTTGTCCAATAGGCTTCCCGATCTTGTCTAGCTGATGACTTTACTTCCTTTGCCAAACTGGAAGCGAGTGCATGGTTGTTATTGCTGCGTGCTATTTTTCTTTGGCTGGAGAGTTCTAGTGTCCGATCGCTGATCCAGTCTTGGTTTGGTTGTTTAACATGACCGAGGACAGTTTTAGCAGCTTTGGTCAGGGATTTTACTCTTAGACCTAAGGAATGATGAAACATCCATTTTAAAAAATTGGGTACATTTCTCGAACAATGCTGTTGCATGACATACACTTCGGGTAAAAACTGTTCTTTAAGGTGTAATTATATCAAGTGTAAAGAAATATCACGGGTATTACGACTTATAAATAGGATCTAGCATAAGAAAGTGTGTGTTATGTCGAAAAAACACACTGACAACAACTCATTTTGTGCCAAGCTGTTTTAAGTTTATTAGATGAATAGTATACAACGGGAATAAAGATTGATATAAAGTAAATTGTTACTATTATAAAAAATGTTCGGGAATATATAATGATTGACATAAAATTTATAAGGAGATCAATTTCTCACCATTTTCTTAAAAAGCAGCATTGTTCTTATGTTTTTATTCACGTTAAAAGAACATGTGCCTTTAAAACAAATAAACCATATTTTCCACTCTCCCCAAGCCACAATATTCACAAATATTATCTGGCTAAAAATATACTATGGGGTGCCACAGAAGATTACGGATATAATCAGAAACATGTATGAAGGGATAAACTGCAGAGTTGTCCATGGTCAGCAGGTGACAGATGCTTTCCAGGTGAAGACTGGTGTGAGACAAGGTTGCTTGCTGTCACCCTTTCTGTTTCTATTAGCCATTGACTGGGTGATGAAAACATCTACACAGCAGAAAAGGAATGGCATCCAATGGACCTTGTGGGATCAACTTGATGATCTAGACTTTGCCGATGACCTTGCCCTTCTTGCACATACCCAACAACAGATGCAAGAGAAAACAAACATTGTCGCAGCCACTTCTGCTAGCATAGGCCTCAACATACACAAAGGGAAGAGTAAAATCCTCAAGGTTAATGCCACCAGTACATCACCCATCATGCTTGAAAGAGAAGCCCTTGAGGAGGTGGAGAGTTTTGTTTACCTTGGCAGCATGGTGGATAAGCAAGGGGGTACAGATGCCGACGTCAAAATAAGGATCGGAAAAGCAAGAGCAGCCTTCCAGCAACTCAAGAATGTTTGGGTCGCCAACAACTTAGGCAGCAAGTTAAAAGTAAGGATTTTTAACGCTATGGTGAAACCAGTGCTGCTATATGGAGCTGAGACATGGAGAACAACGGCTGTAAACCTGACCAGAATCCAGACCTTCATTAACAATTGTCTAAGAAGGATTCTCAGAATTCACTGGCCGGACAAAATCAGCAACCAGGAACTGTGGCAGCGGACTAAACAGAAGCCCATTGAGGAAGAGATTCTTCAAAAGCGGTGGAGGTGGATCGGTCATACACTAAGGAAACCTGCTTCTAATACAACAAGGCAAGTCCTGAAATGGAACCCACAGGGTAAACGGAAAAGAGGCCGCCCAAGAAACACCTGGCGCCGATAATTGGAGGCAGACATCAAGAGGATTGGCCATGAATGGAAGATCCTGGAGAAAATGGCCCAGGATAGAAATGCCTGGAGAGCTCTTGTAGGTGGCCTATGTCCTAGGAGGAAGTGCAGACGCCGGCGATGATCGGTAGATGTCCATCATGGACGAGAAGGCTCAACAACAACAACTACAAAAATATACTATTCGTCTTGAACTAATTTCATGCTTAGACTATAAATGAAATGGGTGTTTAGTGAGCTATTTATAAGAACCAAAGGAATCATGTGGAAAGATCTTGTTTTCATGTTTTGATGCATGTGAAAAGAATGTGAGCCTTGCCCATTAGGTTTTTGTAACTGTTAACAACATTTGTTATTCTGGTAGAGTATATAGCATGCGTTATTAAAGGGGTTCGAGCATGGTGAAAGAAAGCCATCAATCGATCTGAATGGAAGGATCTGGTTGAGCAGGCCAGGGCCCTACATGGGCTTTTAGCTGGAAGGATGTGGTGGAGCAAGCCAGGGCCCTACATGGGCTGTAGAGCCACGGATGATAATGATGATGCTATATTAAAGCAGAAATACCAAAATTGATGGGTAATATTTAAATTAATAATATTTTGATTTTTCTCGACACACATATCGTTGTTTTTATTAAGAAGGGGTTTGATTTATCACTACCCTAATTTCCAGATGCGTTTACATTCATTTTTAAGGAGAATTTGAGACCCAAAACCAAATAAAGTTATTCTTGTTGTGCCTACCCCGTAGCGTAGCACGGGTAATTTGCTCGTATATATTTATTAGGGCTGTTATCGATTTATTTAAATTTAATCGTTAACTTTTGAAAAATTACCAAATAATTTATCAATAATTTTGATTTATGCTAAAAATAAGATGTACGACGTCAAATAACTGAAATATTCAAGGGAAGTAACAAAAACAGGCAATTTTTATTTACTTTTAAAAAAAATATCAGTAGTTCAATATAATGTCAATGAATTTAAATTTTGTTATTGTTAATTAAGTAAAAACAATGTTTAATTTTTATATCATTTTCCTTATAAAAAGAGCTTATTTTAAAGTTAACACTTTAATTTAAAAATCTTTTTTTTTTTAAATGGAGAAGTTTGTGCGTAAAAAAAAAACAATTATTAATAATTAATAATTTTTTAATAAATCAAAAAAATTATTTAAAACATTCTCTATCATTTATAATCGCTATTTTATTGATTAAAATAACTTTAATCGATAAAATATTCTACCGATTAATCGATAAATTAATCGTTATTGCTGCAGCCAAAATATATATATATATATTAGGGCTGTTATCGATTAAATTAAAATTAATCGTTAACTTTTGAAAAATTACCGAATAATTAATCGATAATTTTGATTAAAGCTAAAAATATGATGTTTGACGTCATTAAACTGAAAATTACAAGGGTAGTAACAAGAACAGGCAATTAAATTTTTTGATTTAAATATTAGTATTGCAATATAACGTCAATGAATTTAAATTTTGTTATTGTCAATTAAGTAAAAACAATGTTTAATTTTGTATGCCATTCTCCTTATAATAATAATAATAATAAAATAATAATTTATATAGCGTTGTATCCTAGCCAGGAGCCGGGCTCACAGCGCTTTACATGGAGATAACACTACATAGGCTATATTAACTGAAATATGTATTGTTATCATACTACTTACGTAGATGACAATAACATAGTACATCAGCTACGTTAATCATTAAAAGAAATGTTGTTTCATTAATTTTCAAAATAAAACTTCTTATTTTTAAGTTTACACTTCAAAAATCTTTTTTTTTCAAATGGAGACTTTAGTAGGTAAAAAATGAAACTATTGTTAATTATTAATAATTGTTTATTTATTAATAAATGTATATTATTACCTCACGTATTTTGCCTAATTTTAACCTCTATTTTATCGATTAAAATAATTTTAATCGATAAAATTTTTTACAGATTAATCGAGAAATTAATCGATAATTTCCGCAGCCCTAATATATATATTTCTTCCTTTAAACTTTTTAAAGTACTTTTTGCCAATGCGAAATAAATATTTTTGAAATGGTAAAAAGTGTTAAACACACGTGATGATGGATTTAACTGGTTGGCAAATGAAAATTACAGTGGCATTTCGTTACGTTTAAATTTTCAGGGCTGGGAAAATTTTAAAAGAATTTTCAGGATTCCAGAAATTTCAGAAAAGGGATTTCAGGGTTCACACCTACCAGTGAGTGGCAACACCTACCAGTGGGTGGCAACACCTACCAGTGGGTTGCACCCCTGGTCAAGGCGCGATTGTTAATAATTATATTACAGGAGTCTTTTGATCCATGTAGGAAAGATACCAGACAGGTAACCTGTCCTCAAATTCGAGTTCAGTTTTTAGTAATAGTTGTTCTGTACATGAAGTCAAAGGCATTTGATTTAAATTTACCATATTGATATTTAAAATTTTTTTATTTGGTGTGGTTTCGAAGAGAGGATAGCCCAATCCCCAATTTTTTTTAAACAGGAAAAGTAGGGTCTTCTTATGCACCACACAATACAGTAATTCCAGGAGTTAACAATTTAAAAATGATAAAGCATTTAAGAAAATACCATATATCTTCACTGTTTACGCAGTAAGCACAAAAGTTTTAATTTTTTGTTTTAATTTTTTGTTTTAATTCCCTGAGTTGATAAGGATCACTGTTCACTCTAAGAGGTAAATGCAAGAGGACTAAATTATGTTCTCAACAGATGAGGCGTGGTTAAATTTATAGACTCTCGTGGGTTTAAAAAAGCTAAGGAAAAATACTTCAATACCGCTAACAGGCGTTTTAACCGGTCCACTTTTTTAAAATGTTTATTTGGTCTTCAAAAAATAAACTGTAAACAATTTTATAATATATTTTTGTTCTATTTGCTCAGTTGACTGGCATCGTACGTCGTGAGGCAAAAGTTTGAGACAGTCTCTTGTTTGGCTCTCAAAACCTTAGTAAAAATATGGGCTGGACAGTTAACCAGTTAACCTGTATTCTTTTGAATGGTTAACACATCCTCAAAAATGAGAAGTCTTAACTTTAATTTAAGGTCAATTATCATATTTCATTATATTTTTAAGGTTCACCCAGAAGGAAAGTTTGTTGTGGATATTGACAAAAACATTGACATGAATCAGGTTACTCCGAATTGCAGAGTGGCTCTTCGTAATGATAGCTATGTTCTCCATAAAATTCTACCAAACAAGGCGAGTATGATAATTTTTATATACGTTAGCAATTAAATTCATCTTCAGAAAAATATTAACAGTTTAAAGTAAAGCCAATGTTTGAATTATGAAATGGTTTTAGCTATTGCAGATGTTTACTACCCCTTTTGCAATTTCTTGAAGAATGAGTAAAAAAAGAAAAAAAGGAGCAATGGAAATTAAAACTTAGGCCGATAATAACTGCATAGTAAAAACCATTTGGTGCCTATGACATTGTTTCAAAAAGTGCATTATATATTTTTAAAATGTTTATTCTTTTTTATTTTAATTTAAATTAAGAATGCTCACTGACCTGTTAAGATCTATGTGAAATGAAATGATGGTATGAAGATCACTTTCAGGTTGATCCCTTAGTGAGTTTAATGATGGTGGAAAAAGTTCCAGATTCAACATATGAAATGGTTGGAGGTTTAGATAAACAAATAAAGGAGATCAAGGAGGTCATCGAACTCCCTGTAAAACATCCAGAACTCTTTGAAGCTCTTGGAATCGCCCAGCCAAAGGTTTTTTTTCTTCATACCCTATGTTCCTAAATTTTAAACAAATGTTATTTTTCATCATTTTTTTCCCTTAGATAAGAAGCAAAATTTATCAATGCACACTAATTTAATTACAGGGCAAGCGTGACACATTTTTAGGTTGGGTGAAAATAGGCATTGGTTGTCCCCTTGCAAAATTATTGGAAGAGTTCAGAAAATTTATTTTGCTGCCTTCTGTATCCATGTTTCATGTTATGTATCAAACAGTCCTGTTTAATCAAGTCCAAAGTCCCAATAACCAAGTCGCTGTTTTAAAAATAAAATAATTTTTTAATGCGGACTATAAAAAACAATGACAAAATTAAAATAATGAAGAAGCATCAATGCGAGGACCAAGACCATAAAATAGCAATAGAAAGATAATAGTTTATGTACAATTTATGTAGTAAATAATTAATGGAACAAGATATATTTAGGCTTGAAATAACACAAATACAATTATGACCTCATAGAAGTATATTTTTTTAAGGGAGTATTGCTGTACGGCCCTCCAGGAACAGGAAAAACTCTGTTAGCCAGAGCTGTTGCACATCATACAGAGTGTACATTTATTCGAGTTTCCGGTTCAGAACTGGTGCAGAAATTTATTGGTGAAGGTTCCAGAATGGTTAGAGAGCTTTTTGTTATGGCAAGGTTTGTATTTGTAATTTAAATTTTTAAAAATAAACTTCATATTTTTACTTTCATACTAAAGTTTTAAATTTTTTAACTGATTATTAAGATTTGATTCAGGTACTTTTAAAACTCTTAGCATGAAATTTATTGAGCATTATTATTTAAAGCCTTCTTCAACAAAAATTTAATTCATAAAAGGGGTTTTCAGGTTTAAAATATTCTTACAGCAGGTTTCTAAATTTTGAATAGTTTTAAGATTTTAACATATATCATTACTCTTCTGTTAAAAGAGAACATGCTCCATCAATAATTTTTATGGATGAAATTGATTCCATTGGATCTTCTCGACTTGAAAGTGGGTCTGGGGGTAAGTTAAATATATTAGAGTTTACACAATAGTTTACCAACAAGGATGCTTTGTTTCCATAATTTTTCAATTTAATTAGTTTCAAATCAAAGTTTTTTTGTTTTTGTTTTTTTTTTGTTGTCTTAATAAAGATTTTAAATTCCCTTAATTTTGTCTCAAAACTCATCGAGAACACATTTAAAAAAGTGTTCTTTTATTTCCTCACTTGAAACAAGATTGTTAAAATTGTATCTTAACTGCTGTTAAAAGTGAGGATGCTTACTTTTAAAAATTCCTTTTACCCCAACCTCTTTGAAAAGTTTCCATCCATTTTTAATCTTGTGATTTTCATTCCTGGTGTATCCCATACGGAAGTTATCAACTTCTTGCTTGCATCTTCATTGTCTTATTTTTACCAATCTCTTTCTATTACAAATTTTCTGGGTGGGTATGACTAATGTGGGGTTAAGCACTTCTTAAGAAATGTTCTTAGCATAAATTTGTTTTCATCCACTCCACCATGTGTTTCTTGCTGATGATAAATGGCCATTTGGTATCTAGTATCTTTCTTAGAAAAATGTTGAAGCTGTAGTACTTACATTCTCCAAGTTTTGCCACAATGGAAACAGACTGATTCAATTTTTGTGTACTACAAATTTAATTAGCAGGGTCAGCTCATTTAATTTCCATACTTTCTTTAACAGTAAAAATTCTTTCAAATTTTTGTTCTTAAGCATGTAGAGAGTTTTTTGTATAAGCATGCATCATATTTCTTTTATCGGTATAATGTACTATTTAATGCAATTTGTCAGTTACTGATTTGTTTTGCGTTGATTGCTACACTAGAGAGACATAATTAATTATAATCATCAAACACTTGTACTTAACATGGCTTTTAATATACGGACCAATAAAGTTGGTACAGTTGGTTAACACTGCTAAATTTAAAATAAAGAGACATGTCATTTTCTTGTCATGAAAAAGACTAAAACTTCAAGAAAGTAGTCTAGGGTCGAGGTATCTTTTGATTTGTTAGGAAATTAAACTAATTTGATATCCCATTTTAGTACAGTACACACTCGAGTATAAGTATGAGTAAGTGTGACAGAACATAACAAAGCAATGAACGTTTCGGCTAAGAGCCTTCCTCAAAAAACAAATAGTATACAAATAAAACAAATAAAAATAAGGACTTAGCTGCGGTAAAATCCCAATGAGAGCAATAATGTGAGCTTATAATATATAGGAAAGGAGAGAGTGGGTGTGGCAAATCATTTAGGTTGTCAGCGCAAACACAGCATGTTGTGCAAGGGTCCCATACTCTTGGATTGGTCTAGTCTTCAGACTGACCCTACTGGGTGTGTTTGTGCAAAAGACCATGGCGGTGACAGACAGGTCATCGACGTCCATATGGTCGCGTCCATTGAAGTGTCAGGAGACAGAACACTAGTTGTCTTGTGTAATCGCACGTAGATGCAAAAACGCCATGAGTTTATCATAGTGATCATTGAAGAAATGTAAAAGTACTTTTCTAGTCACAAATCAGTGGGTTGACTTGTACTCGAGATCAACTTATAATCGAGTATATACGGCAATAAACTTTTCAATGACTTATTTTATAAACCAGCTTTCAAACTGCTTTTATATCATTGTGTATCTTACTGTATGTAAGCTTTAAATCCCATGTCCCAATTTTGTTTTAAATTAGTTGGGATGAACAATTTTACGTTTATATCAAGAAAACTAAAATTGCTGGCATTTAATATTGAAATCATTCACATTATTGCATTCAAACAAAATCCTGACATAATTTACTGATTCTTGCTATATCTTGCCAAGTGCACACCTATCAAATTAAGACTATGTGTGAAAAACAGAATATACCAAGAAAGTGGTGTTTTTTTTAATGGCTTGAGCTCCATTGTACTTTTCCTGGACAAACCTGCCCCATTATCTTAGCTTTGGCCACGTATATCTTTAAATGATAAAACACTTTGAATCAATGCTGATTTAATTTCTAAGGCAGTTTCTTCTCCTGTTTTTTCTGTTGTGTTTATGAAGCCAAAAAACTCTCCTCAGTCCTATAATTATTATCTGACTATTTTATAACCCCGAATAATTTTAGTCTTAGTGTGATAATCTGGAGTGCCATCAGATATTATACTTTATTATCTAGCGTCTTCAAGCTCTTATATTCTTTTACTTTTGTACTTTTGATAATTAAAAAATTCATAAATTCATTCTGGATTGTGACAAATAGCTCAGGTGATTTTAGACATATTTTTCAGGGCATTTTTCAAACCAACATCAAACTGACTCCCTATAAGTGTTAACAGATTTTTAAAAAATATATATACATGTACCATCATTTTATTCGTATCCAGGCAAAGCCAAATTGTTTTTAACACAAAACAATATACATTTTAATATAAAGGTCAATGTATGGCACCATTTCAAAATTCACATTTTATTGCTGCTGGCTCAAAGTTGTAAATTAGTCCATCTTTTTTCGCATTCAATTTTCTGAGTATTATACTATAATTTCATAAAATTGTTTATGTGTTGCAACTAATTCTCGTGATTTGAAAGCTGTGGATTTAGATATTTCTAGTCCCTAAATCCATCACACTGAAAAAAATGGGGGCACAGTGATCAAATGACATACTTAAACATGGCCTGTGCTTTCTTCTAAGAATGTTGGATGCAAAAATCTGCTCAGTAGTGACTTTAATGTAAAAAAAAGTGAATGTTGTGTGCACCTGATAAAAATAAGAGGCAGGAAAGAAAATTTACTGAATTTTTTATTTATATATCTTTACATATATAGAGCTGGCAGGCTGGATCAGTTATGTATGCTGTTATTTACCATTTCCTGGACCAAAATAAAAACTAATCTGATATTTTTGGTATATATATGTAATGTGTTTCACATATTATCACATATTAGTTATCAAAGTCACAGCAATCTTGTATCTTTTTTCAATTATTTTTCAGGTGATAGTGAAGTACAAAGAACCATGTTGGAATTGCTAAACCAACTTGATGGATTTGAACCAAAGCAAAATATTAAGGTAGCCCAATATAAGTCAGAAAATATATTTATTTTTACAAGTTATGGAAAGTAATTGTATCTTTCAGAATGTCATACTAAGAAATAGAAATATCTCCATAAAAGAACAAATTATGATTTATTGAAATAAGTAACAAAACAATCCATCCAGTGAATGATATTCTCCACCCTTTCCATTAAGAAAAACACTTACAATTTGGTGGAATTTAATTTGCAACTTTCAAAAAAAAAATTCTGCACTTATTATTATGAAATATTTTTAAAGGTGATCATGGCAACAAATAGAATAGATATCCTTGATTCTGCCCTACTTCGACCAGGAAGAATAGACAGAAAAATAGAATTTCCTCCTCCAAATGAAGAGGTAAGAAAATTGTCAGTCTTTTACTGAAATGATGGGTAGATTGATTAATTCATGATTTTATTTATATCCTGACACCATTGCTGTTAATTACTCATATATTATACTTCAATGTTTACTCAATATCTCTGTGCTGCCCAACATGGCCCGAAAGATATTATGAGATGACCAGCCATAGATAGGAACGTTTCTCAAAAGTATGATTTGTACGCATACAAAGAAAGTGTATTGAAATAAATCTTCATATTTATTGTATTTTTCTTGGTGAACTTTTGCAACTATAGTGTTAACAAAATTTTGTTTGTTTTTAAAGGCACTTAACTAATCAGTATCTATATCTGATACTTATATAGATAGTAAAGAGATAAGATCTGTATCGTCTACCCACAAAGCCACAACTTTTTTTGTTTTTGGATGCAGAAGTTTTTTGTGCAAATTACTATTTTCTTCACAAGTCTTACAACAAGACACCAGACAGCTGTCTGAAAATGTTACCAGTGCTATCGTTATATAAGTGAGCCTAGGCCTAGTCAACTAAAATCATGTACGTGTGTTATGGTTTTGCTCCTTATTTTTCTTGTTTAATGGAAATTAAAAACAATCATCTATTTGGCTTTCCGACTTTATTTATTAGCCAGTCTTATTCCTACATTGTGTCTTTGGAAGAAAATACAGTGGATGGGCTTGGGATCATTATATATGATATTTAGTCATAAAATGGATTCACAATTTATTTACAAAAACATTTAGGAAAATTTTAATGGTGACTACCGCAATGAACTTAGATTGGTATCTGCAAATTGTATGCTATTTCATGAATTTAACATCTGCTGTTATATTTTGAATTTATTTTAATTATGGTCACCATGATATTTAATGTTGTTGTGCCTTCTTGTCCTTGAGGGGCATCCACCGATCATCGTCGGTGTCTGCGATTCCTCCAAGGGCATAGGCTACCTACGAAAGGCATCCAGACATCTCTATCCTGGGCCAGCTTCTTCAGGATCTTCCATTCATGACCAATTCTCTTGATGTCTACCTCCAATTGTTGATAAATGACTGGGTTCTGGTCAGGTTTACAGCCGTTGTTCTCCATGTCTCGGCTTCATATAGCAGCACAGGTTTCACCATAGCGTTAAAAATCCTTACTTTTAACTTGCTGCCTAAATTGTTGGAGACCCAAATATTCGTGAGTTGTTTGAGCTATCCTTATTTTGACATCAGCATATGTACCACCTTGTTTATCTACCACGCTACTGAAGGTAAAAACTGTCCACCTCCTCAAGGGCTGCCCCTTCAAGCATAATGGGTGATGTACTGGTGGCATTAACCTTGATGATTTACTCTTCCCTTTGTGTATATTGAGACCCATGCTAGCAGAAGTGGCTGCGACAATATTAGTTTTCTACTGCATCTGTTGTTGGGTATATGCCAGAAGGGCAAGATCATCAAGTTGATCCCTCAAGGTCCATTGGATACCATTCCTTTTCTGCTGTGTAGATGTTTTCATCACCCACTGTCACCTGCTGACCATTGACAACACGGCAGTTTATCCCTTCGTAGGTGTTTCTGATTATATCAGTAATCTTCTGTGGCACTCCATAATGCCTTAGCAATCTCCACAGGGTTTGCATGTCCACACCGTCAAAGGCTTTTTCATAGTCAACAAATTTGACACTCTAGGGCCTGATCCAGAATGATGCGCAGTGTTGCTTCTTTGGGATCTTGATAAGATATCCCTCCTTCCAATCGGAAGGAACGTTTTCTTCTTCCCATATCTTCATAAACAGAGGGTGTAGCATTTCTACACTGGTTTCCAAGTCCGCCTTCAGTGCCTCTGTGATCAGGTCCTGCAGCCTTTCCATTTCTGAGTTGGTTAATGGCCCTGCTATTCTCTTCTTTGGTGGGAATATTGCGGTCAATTAGCAGGTCATTATCAGCTGGTTGAGTATCTGGTGGGTTCTTTGGTTTTGGCCTGTTTAAAAGCTCTTCAAAGTGTTCATTCCATCTCCCTCTCTGTTGCTCTTCACTTGAAATGGCATTTCCCTTTTTATCCTTCACTGATCTCTCTATATTACTAAATTTCCCAGACAGCGTCTTAATAGTATCTAACAGTACTCTCATGTTCCCCTTGTGAGCTGCATCCTCTGCTTCTTTAGCAAGTTTATCAACAAATTCCTTCTTGTCCCTCTTGATGCTTTTCTTAACTACCTTTATTTGCATCTGCATACTCTTTCTGGGACTTGTTTTTCTTCGCTCGTGTGCCCCTGTTGTTCCATTCTGTTTTATTTCTTTTCCTTTCTTCTATTTTACTCAGTGTAACTGCTGTTATCCATTCTTTGTGTGCCCGTTTCCTGTTCCCTAGCACTTCTTGACATGTTGACTGGACTGTTTCTTTCACTCTTTGCCACTTTCCTTCAGTGGTCTCATCTTTGAGTATTTTGTGTAGGGCTTGGAACTTATTGGATAGTGAGATCTTGAATTCTTCTCTTTTGGCTTGATCCTTCAGGAGGGAGGTTTTATACCGAGACCTGTATGCTTGTGCTCGGTATAATGTCTTTTTAGCTTTTAGTTCAGCCTGATGGTGATTTGAGGCAACTTCAGCTTCCCTCTTTACAAGTACGCCTTAGAAATCGCCTGAATTTTTTACTAATACATACATGGTCTATATGGTTCATCATTCTCATGTTCGGTGAGACCCATGTAGCTTTATGTATTCTCTTGTGCTAGAAAATACTCCCACCTATGACCAGGACTGTTGTGACACATAGATCCACAAATCTCTCACCATTGTTGTTCATCTTCCCTATCCCTTGCTGTCCATGGCCTCTTCAAACCCTGTGTTGTTAATGCCAATCTCCCATGAGGATGAAGATTTTCCTCCGTGGACGACCCTGGACTATAGTCAATACTCTATTATGGAATTCTTCTTTGTCGCCTTCATCGCTTTTATTGGTTGTGCGTAGCATTGGATGACATCTAAGTTGATGCTACGTTTCTTTGTCCAAAAGGTTGCTAAGAGAATTCTAGGTCCATGAGTGCTCCTTGTGCTGCCTTGATAGCATCATGGACACATCCAGGGTATGTGGGGCATTGTCTTCTTCATGTCCCGAAAATAACACCATCTCCCCTGAGATTAATCTCTTCTGGCCCTATCTAGTCCATCTTGCTTTGCTGATTCCAAGAATGGTGAGCTTAAAGCTCCTCATCTCAATGGCTATTTGTGCAGCATTACCAGCCTCATACTTCGTACAGACATTTCAAGCTCCGATGACGGTGGTGGTCCTGGTAGAGATGGTGGTTGTCTGCCGAATAGCTTCCTGATTTTGGCTTTTACTATTCCGCGTCATATTTCCCTCATCAAGGGATTCATCCTCTCCCAGGACTGAAATGTCTTTTATTCCTCTATTCTGTGTTTTTGTAACAATTTTTTTAACACTGCATGGTTGTTGGCCTTGCGCGCAACCACTTGAAGGGGGGGATGTTTAATTTTTTTAGAAAAGAACTAATTTCTAAATTACAAAGAAAGTTAAACCTCAGTAATCAGTACATTTCACAAGTTCATCATGGGCAAATGGCCACAGTCAGCAATAGCCATGATAGCTTAGTATTAGTTGTTAGGATATGAATGTTTATTGAATACTCAATGTATGTTATTATTTTATGTAAAGCACTGTGAGACCAGTTCAGTATTGGGGTACAGCGCTCTATAAAATTTTCAATTTATTATTATATTTAGTTCATCGTAAACTTTAAAAATATCACTATCGACATAGAGTAAATTAAAAAGGTTGCTTATATGTCTGTTAAGGTACTTGTTACTGTTTGATCATAAAAATTTTGCATAATAATAAAATTGTTAAACAATCATAAAGTTTAGAAAACTATGATATAATTTTATTTAGTTTAAAATAATTGAGCCTTTAAAATTTGTGTAAATTACAAATTCTGTTCTTGTAATCATTTTATAAATTTAATAATTTCTTGTTTTTTAAAAAATCCTTTATATTAGTTAGTGGCGTCTGCATGATTGTTTGCTGAAAAAAACTTTGGATTTATTTTTAACCCACAATCTCATATGCTAGTGAGCTTAAATTTTGCAGGCAGACTCATGCCAATAATAAAAATGATCTATCAAATTTCAGATCAATCGAATGTACTGTAATTAAATTTATGAATTTTAAGATTATCTCTATTTAACTCTATGTAGCAAGTTAATTTTTGTACTAAAGTGTCGCGGTGCGTATTATATTGAACAACCTTGTTAATATTTTCCTGTCACATGATTATATTGAAGATGCTTTTTTAAAATATATTCCCGATCTGTTAATGTAAATACTATAATTGCTAGTCTGTCTTGCGATGCGGACTAAATTAATAATCTTTTCCCATGATCAAATCGAGCTGAAATTTAGCAGGCAGACTGTAGTAGTTTTTTTTTACTATAAATCCTTTATATATGAGACATAACTACAATTTTGGAATATTGTATTGTCGTGCGATGCGTATTATAATTGAACATTACTGGAACACATAATATATAGCAGAATAGTTAACCGCCTTGACAAATATAATGCCCTATGCCCACACCAAAAGATTGTGTGAAAAATTAATAAGCCTAATAGATGAACTATCAAAAGGCTTAGACAATAATGATCAAATAGATACAATATTACTAGACTTCTCCAAAGCATTTGACAAAGTTCACCGCGTTAGTTTACTTAAAAAACTTAAATACTTTGGAATCTCAGGTCCCTTACATCACTGGATCCAAGACTTCTTATTGGGTAGGGAGCAAAGTGTAATAATTAATGGATCTAAATCTTCACCAATAGAGGTTAACTCAGGAGTTCCACAAGGAACTGTGCTAGGTCCCTTACTATTTTTAATTTATATAAATGTTACTCAACAATATCTGAACAGGAGAAAAAGTTAGGCTATTTGCTGATGATTGTATAATCTATAGAACAATGAAGTCAGAACAAGATAGCAAAATTTTATAAAAAGACTTAAATGAATTAATCTTCTTCTTCTTCATTCTCAATATTGAATATTGAGTTTTTGCGTGCCATGAGTTTTGCGCCAATTGGCCCGTGGTCTCCGACTTCAGCCTGCTGTATTTTCTGGATTTGCTTCCATATCCTTTGGTCAGCCAAGACCATCTGCAAGGCAGCAGTTGATTTTGGCAAGTGATGCATCGTTCACATGCCACAGCTAAGGGTTCCACGCATTACCCCGCCGCTTTTGCCCATTTGGAGCTGGGTGGAACTCGGGGACGCCCTAGGCCTCGGGAACAAGTCCTTGGCTTCCCATGGATTCGAACTCGTGACCATCGGAGCGCTAGTCGAGCGCGCTTGCCACTCGACCACCGCGGCCCCCAAGTGAATTAATAAAATGGGAAACTAACTGGAGTATGTTCTTCCACCCAGAAAAGTGTCAACTGCCAAGCGTAACAAAGAAAAAAGAAACAAATAAATTCAAAATAATTCATTCATGGAAAAGAACTAACCCAAACTAACAATTCAAAATACTTAATAAATATAAATAATAAATGAGAAACTATCTTGGAATCCCCATGTCAATGAATTTATTTTTAAAAAATCAAACAAAATCTTAGATTTTATAAAAAGAAACTTTTACAAATGTAATAAAGATATAAAAACCAAAATGCTACCTCACCCTGGTGACACCTATACTAGAATATGCAATGGGACCCATCCACCAAAGAAATTACTGATAAACAAGAACAAATTCAAAAAAGAGCTGCCAGATTCATTACTGGAGAATATTCAAAACTCACAAGGGTAACACCATTAGTTAAATCATTAAACCTTAAGGATAGAAGAACCGAGAGTAAATTAATAATTATACATAAAGCAATTAATTCTAATTTAGAAATACAACACAAAAATAACTTAGTACAACCCTCAGATAGACATAAAGATAAAAGCTTTCTTATTCCGTATACAAGAATAAACAAATTCAAGTTTTCTTTCTTCCCGTCTGGTATTGGGCCGTTGGTTGGGTTGCCTGAAGAAACCAGGAAAGCCAACACTATATCATCATTTAAAACTAGGCCTGCGGAAATTAACGATTAATTTCTCGATTAATCGGTAAAAAATTTTATCAATTAAAATTATTTTAATCCATAAAATATTATAGTTTTTTTACGTACAAATTTCTCTGTTTAAAAAAAAAGACTTTAAAAGTGCAAGCTTTAAAATAAGCAATTTTTATAAAGAAAATAATATTTAAAAAATACACATTTGTTTTTTTAACTTCATTAACAATAACAAAATTAAAATTCATTAACATTTGAACTACTTATATTTAAATATATCTCCTAAAAATATTCTATCTTTTTTTTATTAAATACTAAATGTAACAGGATGACCGGTTCTGACACCAATATGTAACATGGATGACCGCTTCTGATGCCATCTTAACGTAACGGTGTGCCCCGTTTCTCACTTGTGCGCGTTAATTAACAGCAATCTCTTCCACACAATAATAACATTGAAGTCCTTGGCCTTGGTAAACAGAAATAACTTTATTGTAGCAACTGAACGTATGTACACTTTCTACAAATAAAAACTCATCAGTCAGAACACAGCACAGCCATCTCTCCCTGGCTCCTGCCTACCACTTGTCAACTTTCCATCTCTCACTCTCCGCTCTAGTCATCTCCCTGTTCTCTCTCAGTGACCACACACTCGTGACCTCGACATTGGCCTCATTTTGACCCTGACATACCACCGCATTCCTTTCATCCACTTGTCTCACGTGACACTAAAGTTATGGGCATTTTATGAAATGTTCAGTTTTAATGACGCCATAATCTTATTTTCAGCTGTATAAAAATTATTGATTAATTATTCGGTAATTTTTCAAAAGTTAACGATTAAATAAAAATTAATCGATAACAGCCCTATTTAAAACTCTAATAAGAATACAGGACTAAACACAAACCATAAAAATATGTTGGATGCAATAATCTTCAGTACAGAAGGAGCGTCTGTAACATATAAGATAAGAAACTTTTAGTTATGTCTCGTAATTAAAGGATTTGTCTTTTACTGTTTTAAAAAAATTAAATTATCCAATAAAATTAACTTGAACCAATAGGAGGAGTGATAATTTCTTTTAAAAAAATTAACTATTCTACAGGCACGTCTTGATATTTTGAAAATTCACTCACGCAAAATGAATCTTACTCGAGGAATCAATCTTCGTAAAATAGCTGAGATGATGCCTGGGGCATCGGGTGCAGAGGTTAAGGTAAGTTGACTTTTTTTTTTCAAGAAGGTACTCACAGTTCACAAATCATTAACTTTTGAACTTGTGCTTTAGAAAAGATATTTAATGAAGTACAATTGGTGGAAATTTACAATTTTGACTCATGAGTGTACAATTTTATTTTAATATTCAACAAATTCAGGGTGTATGTACAGAAGCTGGAATGTATGCTCTAAGGGAGCGCAGAGTCCATGTGACCCAGGAAGATTTTGAGTTGGCTGTAGCAAAGGTATGCATTATCTATCTGACAGAATGCAGATGATATAGTATTATAAGTTCAGAAATGTAATTTATGTTTCTAATAACTCTCTCTAACGTTAAGTTAAAAAGAATACAAGACAGTGAGTTTCCCTGCCTTAGACATATCAAAGTCATACATTGAATTAGAAGACGCATCACTGCAAGCAGGACTGGAAGTCAGCAACCAAAAAACAAAATACATGACCCTAGAAAAAAAAAATGACATTAAAATTAGGAACCAGACTTTTGAAAAAGTAAATCAATTCAAATTCCTAGGATCACTAATAAATGAAAGGAATGAATTAATTTTAGAAATCAAAGAAAGAATATCAGCTGGGAATATAGCATACTTTAGTAGCCAGAAAATACTCAAAAACAAAAACATTGTTAGGGAAAACAAGAAAACTCTTTATGAAATGGCCATCAGACCAGCTGTAACATATGCATGTGAAACTTGGACCTTAAAGAAAACTGCAGAAAACCTATTAACTACATGGGAGAGGAAAGTTCTCAGGAAAATATATGGAGTTTGGATGGAGGATAAGAACCAACCATGAACTATACAGTCTATATCAGGATACCACAATAGTTGCAGAAATTAAAAGTGGCAGCTGCGCTGGGCAGGACACCTAGAAAGAATATCAAATGATAGAGGAGTAAAGAGGGTACACCATCAAAACCCCCGAGGAAAACTGCTCAAGGGAAGACCTAGGCTTAGATGGATGGATGATGTAGAGAAAGATCTACAACAACTGGGCATCTAATATTGGAGAAGAAAGGCATTGATAAGGCATGAGTGGAAGGAGGTCATGAGGCAGGCCCAAGCATGTAGCGCCGCAGGGATGGATGGAATGTAATATTTTAAAATCATGAATCAATAAAAGATTATTATCTTAACAAGTCCTTACATTCCATTTGATTAAGTCTTTTGATTTTACTCTAGTAAAAGTATATGTTTTACTTAAAAATAATATTTTAATTTAAGTAATTTGAAATGTTTGAAAACTATTTCCTATATCTATAATTATCAAAATAAAAAATTCAAATTTACAGCTGTCTCAAAATGTTATTTTTAATTTCTATATTGCTTTTTATTTCAGATCATGTTAAAGGACTCTGAGAAAAATATTTCAATAAAGAAACAGTGGAAATAGTACTCATTGGGGACAGGAAAAAAGTCATTAAATATTTTTCGATTAGCATTCAGTTCTTTAAAATATTGAATTTAAACAAAAAAAAGTTTTCAGGTGGAAGAATATTTTTGAAATTTTGGGTAGCAATTAATGCAAAGATAACAAAATTGTAATTATCATATAGGCTGTTTTTTAAAATCAAACCAATACCTGCTTTATCGGGCTAAAAGTTTGTGTTATAATTTCATTATATTATTTTTCCCATTTTAATTTTAGTAAATAAAGCATTGATTTGAAAAACTAAATTTTCTTGTTTTATTTTACTTATAATATTATAACTTATAAATTGAGTATTGAAATGAGTTAATAAAATTTAAGCCTAAGATTATAGTTATAGTATTAGGACTAAGTTACTTATTTTTTAAATTATTTCTCTGGATTTATCACAAGCAGTATTTTACAAGGTGGGCTGTGCGCAAGCTGAGTATCTGTGATGATCGCTTCAAAGGTGTCACTAGGGTTGGTGTCCCCCAGGGCGGTAGTTCATGGTGTCACCCCCTCATGACTTAACCCATAGAACTCCTCTGAGATTTCCAGAGCAAAATAACGGGAACATACAGAATTTTACATTTTGGTGTCACCCCTCTGATGGTGTCACCTGGGGCGGCCTGCTTCCACCGCATCCCCCTAGTGACGCCACTGGATTGCTTATACCATGTTCTAATATTTGATAGCTCTTTATAATGGGCGTCCAAATTTTTTGCATAGAAGTCATGATATGGGGGGGGCTGGATTAAGGTAATAAACAAAAAGACATATGTTGAGAAGTTTTTACTGCAAATTTTAATGTGAAGGTGTAACTGACAGATCTTTTGAATAGTAAATAGGCCAGGTCAGGCTCAAAACCACTAGTTTGATATGTATCATATCATGCAGATGAGAGTCACTTAATTTTGTCCTCATGTGGTTCTTGTTACAAATTAAAGTGCGTCGAGCCTACAAGCTTCGAATCTTTTGGAACCAGTCTTTATCCAGCTGATGATAAAAGTCAATGAGAGAAAGCTGTGAAGTCTGCTGTGACATTCAAATCACTTTTAAACTCAATTAGTTCCAGTTGCAGAAGGCCTGGAACGTCATCAGAGTAAACGGAGAAAGGCTAAAAAGAAAAAAAATGATTTCCTTTTCAATAGTTATTTGCAAAACCCTGAAGCGCCTTTGAAATTCATAAGCCAGGGATATGATATCTGAAACATAGCTCTGCATTTGCTCATTGATATTTCTATCTGGACAACTTTTCATGGTTTCCTGTTGAGAGGGTAAATGTGCGGTATAAGGGTGCATTTTAGACAGTTGGCTTTGAAAATGTTGCAACTTGTTCACAATGGCTTTTACTTTTATATGTGAATATAAGTGGCCAACCACTGCATTGTGCACTTGTGTTAAGATGGTTTAGAATTCTTGTGGCATCAACTAAATTTTCAAAATCTGCCAGCCAAGCAAGGTAAGATAGTTCTGGAATTGGTTGTTTCTTATTTTTCATGAATTGCCCCATTTCTTGTTTAAGTTTATAGAAGCGCTGAAGTGTTGTCCCCCAACTGAGCCATCTTACTTACATCATTCATCATTTTCATGCATAACATCTCCGTATCCACCTTGGAAATCAAAAGAAACTTCTGGCAGTGAAACATCTTTAGAGCCAATGGAGTGCATAGCTTTTAGTGTTTTAGCACTGGCTTATTGATATGACCTGACTTTTGTTACAGACGAGTGTTGCTTGTCTACTCTGCTCACTAGTCACAGCACTGATTACAGAGATTTTTTTACATGGTAATTTAGTGTTATTGACAGCAGAACAAACTTAAATAAATATGCGCCCTTTGTATTGTTTAGTCTGCTAAGACTCTGAAGGGGAAGTAACTTTATAACTTAATCGATTTGTTGCCATCTTTTGATGTATTCGGACAGCTTATACAAATAAATTTTCGTATAAATAGTGTCTTTAATTTACTGAAGTAATGCGTCAGTCAATTAATAATTGAGATCAGATGAGACCGCGAGCCTGTTAAAATTGAAACGCGGCCCTGTTTTAAAATTAAAAGTCTTTTTTTTTAAAAAATTAAAATCATTAATGTACTGTACAGGCACATGTTGGAGGAGTCAATTGATTCAAACGAAATCGGGTCACGAGTAACTGTAACATGGCAGAGACTATTAGCAAACAACAAATATGAAAGTACTTATTGAAAATAATAAATAATAGAGAAATAGTGATAAAATGTAATGTAATGCTCTTGTGAATTAAAAATCGTATTTCTCATCCATCACGAGTTTTATTGTCATTCCACAATTGGTAGAATCGATTATTTTATTACAGAAAAATTCCAGTTAGTTGTAAAAGGGTGGGGGAATTCCCAGATTTGTTTTGATATTTTATTTAATTATTGAAATAAATATAAAGTTTAAAGGAGAATCTATTTTCTGATATTTAATTTGAATTGTTACAAACATTGAGCCAAAAAATTAATAAATTAGTCGTTGAAAGCGATAATTAAAATAGTAGGTTAGTGCCGTTGGGCACATTTGGTATTGCATTGCATTTCACGTGATAAGTATCGAGTTCCTTGTTTACAATTGACAATTTGTTTGAGCTTACTAAGCTGCTTAGTAATAGTAATAGATTAGTTAGATGTATTCAAAATACAATTCTACAAAGTCAATCGATTCATAGTCATAGTCCAAGCGTTAATTATTAGTGACTTGAAATGTGAAGTACTATTATTAAATTAATAATCTAGGTGAAACTAGTGACATCTATTGCATTTAGTATTCATAATTTCTTAATTAATCATAAATTCATAATAATAATAATAATAGTAATAATAGCTCAAGTTCAAGATGAAGTGTCTGCTAGTAGTTAATCAGCTTAATGACCCATTTTATATTGATTATGATGTAGATTTCGCAGAATACATCATTCGACGAGCGAAACATAAAGGTTTACTTGAGGTATGTGAATGATGATGTATTGCCATTGACATCGTTGGGTATGAGTCGAAGAGTGATGTTTGCCAAATGGGCAGTGTCTACTCTAAGTCTAAGTCTATGGTCTATACTATACTATGTTATGTCGCAAGTTATGTAATACTATACTATGAACTATGTCTATCTTCCCGTTACTACTGATACTGCCGTTAGTTTGAGTACACTTTTACTTTTGCCAAAACAAAATTTCTCAATTAGATGGGTTGTTGGTGTTGGCTCTACTCTGTAGAGTAGACTGTAGATGCAATGGCAATAGTAATAGTAATAGTTTATTATTATATATTGGCAATGCTAAAGCCAAAGCTGGTAAAGGCTACCAATAAAAATATTGATAATTGAACTGGGGCTGGGATTTGTTAGGAATTATAATCATTATACAATATGACATATGAATATTAGGGCTGTTGTCGATTAAATTAAATTTAATCTTTAACTTTTGACTTTTGAAAAATTACTGATTAATTAATCAGTAATTTTGTTAAAGTTAAAGCTAAAAATAAAGGTGTATGATGTCATTAAACTGAAAACTTCATGGGAAGTAATAAAAACAGGTAATTGAATTTATTTTAATTTAGTTATTTTTAAAACATAGTTAGCAATAAAAATAAGTTAAATAACGCATTAAAGTTTAGGCACTTGGATGAAAATTTCAAATTAATTTTAAAGTATAAAAGTAATACAGATATAATATAGAAATTGTTTGATGATTAAATTTGATTAACAAAAACATAAAGATCATCTTTTTATCCGAAGTGGTTCAAAAGTTATGGTTTTTTTTTTCCTAAGACCTCATAATCACTTTTTTTCACTATGTTGTTCCTTCACATTTTATTTTGTGCCCTTTCATGGCTTTTTTTTAAAATGCCCAAAACTTAAGTATTTAATTTAATTTAATTTAAAAATATAATATCGTTAGCAGATATATTTAAATATAAGTTCAAAATAATGTCAATTAATTTAAATTTCGTTATTGTTAATTAATTAAAAACAATGTTTTTTCATATCATTTTCCTTATAAAACAGGTTATTTTAAAGTTTACACCTTTAGAGTCCGTTTTTTAAATGGACTAGTTTGTGGATACGTAAAAAAACAAACTATGATTAATTATTGATTAATAAATCGATTATAACAAAATTTCTTTAATTTTAATCACTATTTTATCAATTAAAATAATTTTAATCGATAAAAAATTACCGATTAATTGAGAAATTAATCGGTAATTTCCGCAGCCCTAATTAATATGTATATCATTATTATTCATTTTAAATTTATCTATTAGTTCCAGTTGCAGAAGGCCTGGAACGTCATCAGGGTAAAGAGAAAGGTTAAAAAAAACAACTAATCAATCATAATCAATGTCTGTCCGCTTGAATTAAGTGTCAGGCCAAACAAACTAAACTTTAAGTGTTAATCTGATAAATTAAATAAATAACACACTAACTTCAGTTAAACACAGTTACATTGATACATTGTCACAAGCATGTGCTGCATATTGTCTTTCATTTTGCAGTAACTGAAATAACTGTGGTGTTATGGTATAGTATAGTAGTTCATGGTCATTGCTCCAATGTGCTGTTGCCCTGTGACATACATGAGAGGGGGAGAGGATGTTTGGTGCTTAATAATATTTTTAAAAAAAATATTATTTTTGCTGTTCGTAAATTCGAGCACATAATAAGAATATAGTTTGCATAAATTTAATTACTAATCAAATAATATATATATTATATATACACAGTCAAAGGGTTTAAATATTAATAGATTTCAAAGGTGTCTTCAAAGCACTGCAGTAACCTCTTATCTAATGCCAGGGATAAGATGGCTGCTAAATCAGCAACTTCCAACTTGATCTTGATTTAAATATTTCTGTTTCAGACTAATACTCATACCAAATCAGGGAAGACATGATTAAGAAAACTTCATATTTTTTATTTGTGATTATTTTAAATGTTGCAGTGAACCATAGTTATTCACCAAGTATAATTTAAATATCTCTTCACTCTGGCAAGGGGCTTCTATTAAATTTTTTTTTATACTTAAGTCTAAGATAGAAAGGGAATTGTTGACAATTTTTTGAAGCCACTGGGTTAAAGTAAAATAAATATTGTGGGTTTTGAACTTCAGAAAAAACATTAATATGTTTTCTTTTGATTACTGTATTTTATTTTGTCGGTGATCTCTATATTCTTAGTAAACTGTCTAAGTTTTTAAAAAAGTTAAAGTGGGTTTCTGTGACTGCTCGTGGAAAAACACAGATACGTTTGGAATATTGTCTTCACAAATAAATATGATTTGCAACATTGTTCACAGCATGATGCAGACATTACCAAACTGGATGCTAATTTAGTGATGCAGTTGTTTTCTCCATTGATTTTGTCACAATGGCTACTAATTGACAGAACCAAAGAGCCTTGTTCCTCAATTGTTTGTCCTAATGGGTTTCGTTTTGTTTTCAAATATGTAAGTATGTGTGTTTAGAAAAATTATTGTGTAGACCAGGGGTGTAGAGTCTGGCCAGCAT
This sequence comes from Radix auricularia, assembly GCA_002072015.1. Classification (NCBI taxonomy): domain Eukaryota; kingdom Metazoa; phylum Mollusca; class Gastropoda; family Lymnaeidae; genus Radix; species Radix auricularia. The sequence continues at coordinate 51,942 of MUZC01000444.1, read as the reverse complement.
GCCAAATATGTCCCACGCTTTCAACTGGCCCATGGCCTCATCTTAAATGATAAACTGACTGTTCATTGGTTACTTTAACAATAACATGATAGTTATCAGGAAAGCCACAATAATAAATGAGTACAAAATGGAGTATGAGATCAAACGATGGCCAAAATTTATTTTGTTTTATTGTTTACCAACATGAGTTTTCATAAAGAACAGCTAATACAGTTATATGCTGTTGGGTGTACAAAATTCAATTACATTCAATATCAAGAATATGATATTGTTAACTTTTGCTAAATCTGAAAAGGAAATAAATGTTGCGTTGTGTACTTAAATTTTAAAACATTTTTAAAATCAAAATTTTACTGCACATTTTTGGAGCTTGTTATATTTTGAGACACTTTATTTATTTAATGTATGGAGTTACTAGTATTAAAAAAATATTATTCCATATCTTGGTCATTTTTTAATCAAATTTTTATAATGTGAAATGATAGAATAAAAAATTTATAAAGTGACGAAAAACATGTTTGTATTGTACCCTTTTCCTCCCCAAAATTATAATTCGTACAAAAAAACCAAACAACAATAAACAAACAAACAAAAGACAAATGAGTTATAAGTATCTACTCAGTCTCAATGTATGTGATATTTTGTTAATTCCCTTTATCCGACCTTCCAATAACTTTACTGCATGGAATATGGCTCCCTTTGCAAAAGGTTTGGATGCCCCTGGTGTAAACTAAAGTTTTTATTTTTTTAATTTATTTATTTTTTTAAAAAATAATGTTAATATTATTATACATGTATATATATTTCAAGTATAGAACACCAACTAGTTCAGTTGATTTAATTTTATCCATGACTTTTAGTTTAAAAGTTATTCACTAGAAAAAGCTTCACTTGTCTAAATTTTCAAAAGATAATGCATAAATTTGTCAATGAATTTATTGCATTGTTTTGTCTTACTTAATGGGCCTATTGGCCAATGCAGAAACCATACATAGTTTTTAGGTTAGGGCAGTTTTAGCCTGACCCTTTTTTGCCTGCATATCCTTTCTCAAATACATCATAGATTCATGGTCTTTTAGAAAAGCTTAAGATGGATTGCTTATACCAAAAAGCAAATGCTAAACAGAATTTAGCCAACAAGGATCTAATGGTCTGTTTATGCCCAAAATTACCTTTTTAAGAGAGATTGTCAAGGATGTGCTGGAGTTTAAAAGCTTTGAAAATAGATAAAGGTTTCAACCAATCAAAACACATGTAAAGATATTTTTAATAGCCTAGACTTCATGGGAAGTTTAGAAAGTGAATGAATAAGTTTTAGCAAAACAAGCAATTTTTGTAGGCATATTTATAAAACAAAAAATTTGCTGTAATTTTATTTAAAAAAATAATTGAAATAAAACTTCTTAAAAAAATATGCATGAATTTTGTGTTTTAAACTTTATAGAGAATTTAACTGAAGAATATAATAACACATGTACGATTTTTATTATGTGAGAAAATATATACACCAGAGAGCCAAAAAAAGAAGAAAAATATGCTTATGATCATGGTCGGTGTTGGAAAAAGCGTGGACCAAGAAAAGAATGGAGATAATTGTATTATATGTTAAATAGTTGTGATATGTTAGATTTATGAGGCAGTTTGCTCACTCAACGTATCCGTACGAAATATTAACTGTAAAAAATATTGTGGCAGGTATAGAAATATCTCAATTTGCCATTGGTTCCACCAATTGTTATGCTTTGTTACATTTTGTTCCTTTACCATTGGTTTCTGCAATATACTTTGTTTCATTTTTTCCTTTTGGAGCTTTACAATTACTCACAATTATAAATCAACTTATGTATATTGTAAAAGTTATTAATTCTTTAGATGGATGATCTACTTATTGTTGCAATTAATGGTGATGGAACTGAATCTGAAGTGTTTCTTCATCGAAAGATAGAAGTTTTCATAATGGTGATGAGATTTATGTTTGGTCCAGTGTGTGAAGAGTAAGTAATCTTTTAGGGGACATGTATTTGTTTCAGTTTTTGCCATTGTTAAAAGTGACCCATGGAACCACAGTTAATCAGAAAGCACCTTTATTCTGTTTAACACTTGCTTTATTTTAAACAAAGTCATTTTCAGCAAAGATTCAGAAATTTACCAATACTTTTGAATGGTTCAACATCTGCAGAATGGGTCAGTCACATTCTTACAGTAAGAAGGCGAAATGGAATTTTCTTCGTCAGCTCATGAACAATTGGGGCAATATGGTTGAATCAGAACAAGGATTTATGGTTGAGGTAATTTTTATTTCATTAATAAATGTTTAAATACTTTCAAGCTATCTTATTTCTCTATTTACTATTAAACAATTTATTAAACTGTCTTTTTTTTTTTACATTACAGGTAAGTTTATTTGGTACATGTAATGCATGTGTAGCAATTTTTTTCTCAGGCTATTGAAAGACTACATGTTAATCAAGTTGTAAGTGAGAAATGTGTGGAAATCTTGGAAAGATCAGTGAAGCAGATCCAAGCAGCCAGTGACCAACCTGTCCAGCATGCTATTTTACTAGTCAACAGCAAACTTTTAGCTCTTTATTCCAAGTAAGATTTTAAACTTTTCTCATGTTTTAGTTCCTGCAAAAAAGTAAGCTATACACCATTAGAGAAATTAAGTGGGAGCCAAATTCTTACCATTCATTAAAAAGACTGATTGGGCCATTTACCAATAAAAACAACTTTTAAATCTTTCTGTTTCTGTACAGATACTTTTTCAAAATTTCATAATAAAGATAAAACTATAGACATGGAATTTTATTTTGCCTGTTTACTAAACTTTGGCAGATAAAAGATTTTAAACACCAAAAAAAAGACCAAAAATTTTTTTTAAATGATATAGTAAACATGCTGAAAATAATGAATTTAAAGCCTATTGTGTCTTTCTTTAGGAAAGATCATATCTAAAATCATAAAATATCTTTTTTGCTCAGCAAAATAGCATATTACAAAGTTAAAAATGAGAAATTAACAAAAGAAGCTATTTTAGATTTAGTCAATGCACAATGTGGGGCGCGGTGGTCGAGAGGCAGCATTCCGAACATCACGGGTTCGAATCTCTGTGAAGGTAGGGGCATGTTCCCATTGCCAGAGGCTTCCCCTAGTCCACCCAGCTCTGAATAAGTAACTGATATTAGTTAAGGTAAATTAAAAATGGCTCTGGATTGTGCAAGCTACATAATCTCCTCACATGTCATGACTTTAGAAATTGTGAATGCTGCTTAACTTGCTCCATAGACTAGCATGGTCTGAAAAGGAAACTTTACCTACTTTACTATGCGCAACTATTGTTCAAAGTGTTACTTTTTCAAAACAAAACAATTATTGTATAAAAAATAAAAATATTTAAAAAAAAGTTTTAAAGATACCACGTTTTGTGAACTAAAAAGAAGAAAATAAACTAAAAACGTCAGGCGCATTCGGCTGAAATTTGGTCTATTAATGCTATTACATTAAACTTTTCAGTTTCAAATTCCTCCACAGTCTATATATGATACTTCATTTAATTTCAGCCGAATGCGCCCCACGTTTTTAGTTTATTTTCTTCTTTTTAGTTCACAAAACGTGGTATCTTTAAAACTTTTTTTAAAATATTTTTATTTTATACTTTTTAGTTTTCATTTAAGTAGAATTGAGTACTATAATTAATGAAATATTAAATTGTCATGTGAATCAAGTATGCATGCAAAATTTCATCAAAATTGGATGATCAGAAGTGGTTCAAAAAAGGAATTCAATTTTTGCCCCGGAAAGACATCCAGACAAGAAAGACATCCAGACAAGAAAGCAAACTAAGAAAAACTTCCCTTTGTTGTTGTATTTCCTTGGTTGTCTCCCTCACACACAAGAAATCATTGACATTTGATTAGTAATTAATTAATTAATTAAGTAGAATTGAGTACTATAATTAATGAAATATTAAATTGTCATGTGAATCAAGTATGCATGCAAAATTTCATCAAAATTGGATGATCAGAAGTGGTTCAAAAAAGGAATTCAATTTTTGCCCCGGAAAGACAGACAAGAAAGCAAACTAAGAAAAACGTGGTAAAAACAACAACATAAGCTTCTCAAATCATAAACCAATAATTGAAAACTTTGATTCTTAAAATAAAATTGATAATTTAAGTTTAATTTGTCATCTACTTAATTTAAATTTTTTGTTTAGCCGAAGTGCTCATGAGCTTAGGTCCAAGGATATTTTAGCAGTGATGATCTTAGCCAGGACAATGTATCCTCGTGCAGATAGATTGGAAGATCTTTTTGCTAAACATTACATTGGGTCAGTGTCAAGGTCAAGGACATCTTCAAGAGATGACAATAGTGAAGTTGGGGACGAGGAGGTTAGAGTATAGATACATTTGATAAGATGAAATTGTCACATTTTTATTCAGTACAGATGCTCTTTTTATACAGAGGATTATTTCCTTTTTTTTGGTTTTATGACGCTCTGCATTTTCTCAGTTAATAAACAAATTATAGTTTAAGAGTAGATAATAATAGATCTTATAACTTTTTAATAGTTCTTATGGGAGTATATTGCTATCCAGGTAGACCCAATCAAAATATTTTGTATTAGCTTGTCTTAAAACCAGATCTTATCAAATTAAATTTAAATTAAGATTTGTTTAGTATGTGTCTCGCTGTTCATATATATTCTGCTTGTAAAACATATGTGTTAAATTGTTGAGAGAAGTCAGTCTTGATTCAAGTTTTCATTAGTCATTTTATACACTGTTTATTACAGTATCACAGTGCACCTAATACTCCTGGTGGCAAAAGATCAAGATCACCATCTGTAATATTTGATGACCATAAGCAAGAACGGATACTCAGTAACTCATCTTCAAATAGTGTTTTGTCACATGAAACAATAACAAATGTAAAGAACTCCCCCCACTCATCCCTTTCAGGTTATGAATTAATCAAAAATGCTAGTCCATCTGATCAGGAGTCTTCAAGTCAAGGAGAATTTTCTGAATCAGGTCCTTCATTGCTGGATATGTACACAGAAAAATACCCAGATCATATGTTTTCGAAAGCGGGACAGGACAGTCAAACAAAGTCAAAGGCTGGGGACAAAAAATGTGATTTAACTTCCGTCCAGTTAGATGTTCAGGTTGATGTTCATCCTGTGGTGTCAACACGTTTACAAGATAATCTTCTAGAAAAGGAAAATTCTAATCTCTTTCAGTTACAAAATGAAATAGGTAAGAGTAGAAAAAAAATTAATAATTTAGATCCTGAATTCATTTAAAAACCATTTGATCCTCAAAAAAGTACACTTAAAATGAACTAAGCACCCAAAAACACTATCAAAAACACCATAAAGCTTTTCAGATCTTATATTTTTGCTGGTTTACAAGATGATAAGAAAATGCTTGTATCAAAGAGTAACTGAAAGTTGACTCTGACTTTTCTCAGATGTTAATGAGCTGGAAGTTACAGACTATCGGTCATCACCAGTAGATATAAGCAGTAAAAGGTCTAGTGCTTCCCAATTTTCACTTGAACCAAACATTGACATGTCAACACCGTCTAGATCTAGCTCAGGTAATTTCAAGTGAATGTATGCTAAATCTAATTGCCTATTATTTGAAAATTTTTTTTTATCTTTTACCAGCTAAGAATAGTGTTTCTGATGTGGAAATCTATTTTTCCCATCTTTCTTTATTTCATAGTTATATCAAATCTGAGTAAAAGTTACCCAGAGCTTTCATCTACCAATGGGCAAGAATTTCCTTTCACAGGAGTTGCACAAAATCAAGCTTCAGAAGACTCTGTTGATGCAGTTCAAAGAAATAAAAGAATAACAGTTAAGTGATTAATTTGAAGGTATTAAATCTTTTATTAGGAGGAGCTGAACATTTTCCCCAAGGAATTTCATCACCAATCTGAGCTAAAATTTTGTTTAAGTCCTCAAGGATTCTAACCCATTGCCTTGAAATGAGTTTCATTATTCAAACAATCATTCAAGATAATCTATGACTAAAATAATGAAATGGAAAATAAAAATAAATAACAATATGTATTATTCTTCTAAAAGCCAGCAAACCTAGGTCCTTACTCCACTTCTGAGCTTCATCATCATCCCCCTGCCTCAAGACTTAGCCATTCAGTGACATTCCCTTTACAAGACACCATTACTGAGCAAGAAGTACTTAGCACCACGCCTAGTTTTAACATATACTGGCCACACACAGTCTTCCTGGAGACTTCTACTTGTCAATACTCACCTTACAACATGCACAGCATCCAGGTGTTACCTGGTGTCACTGTTGTTTTTCTATCTCAGGTTTGATTCAGTTAGGTTTCTACAAAGCTAGTATAGCATTAGCATTACTTTAATTTTAAAATAATAAAAATTCAATATTATTTAATATTAAATTTTAATTTTATCCAGGCACCAAGATATGCTGTAGCAGATACCTTGTTTCAAGTAATCAATAGTTTGCAAGATCTCATATATGATAGACGATTTAAGATGACTCGCTCTCAAAGTATTCATGTTTATGATCTAATCAACTCTTTACTCTCCAAACTCCATAACAATTTTAAAAAAATAAAGGTATGATTTGTTGTTTTTAAAAAGTATATTTTTATAGGGACACTAATTACTAATTAAGCTCTCTCATTCTGATCACATATAAATCATGTTAAAGATTTATAAATATTATTATCAAATTAAATATAATTGAAATTTACTTTGCTAATACTTACTGTCTATTTAGAATATTCTTTATATCTTTATTTATTGTGGATATATTAGCGTTTGTGCCCTCATTTTCCCCTTATAATACTTGGTTGAAAAGAATAATTGAATTGCTGATAGTTAATAATGTTTGTTTGCCTATCAGAGTAAATAAAACAGACCATGTGACAAACTCTTTTGGGAGTTACATCTATCTGCCTACTGAATCAAACCTTCTAGGGGCTTATTGTAAATTATAATTAGGTTTTTGTTCACACCTAAACAAGTAATTATTAGCATTTGTCCAGCTTGGAAAAAAAGAAATTAGTTTGTCAAATTTAATGAGTTACCTGTCTACACTGGGCTCTAAGTGTATTTCTTTTTAATTAAAAAAAAAAAATGTAATTCTACTCTAGGGCAGAGTGAAGACCTTAAGTTTTGAAATTCATTATCGGTGGGAAAAAGAAGATCTTAAACACAAGCTCCTTGATTACATGGAGAAGGATATAAGATTACCGATGGCATCAGAGTAAGTTGTTCGCTTGACTCACTGCTTTGATTTACTTGAAAAAACATTTTTATGGAGAAGATGTTTTCCTAATACATATTTATATTTTTCTCAAAGTTCTTTTGCCTTGTTTTTTTTTAATGGCATTGCATTTATATCAAACACAATTAAATTCTATTCCTTTAAATTTCCTATTCATTTTAATTTTTTTATATCCCAAACTTAGACTTGAGTCTCAAATGCAGGAGCTTTACAAGAAACTGAAAGAAATGTTTTCACATCTATTTTTAACACCTATACCACAGTCTCCAAATTTTTTTGAGTCTATATCGCAAATAAAAGTGAGTCATTAATTTTTTTTGTCAAGTTATGATTACATTTTTCTCCTTGCAGTTCATATTGAAAATAAATTCACACTGAGCAGAGGCGTCACTAGGGTTGGTGTCACCTGGGGCGGTAGCTCTTGGTGTCATCTCCCTCATGACTTATCCCATAGAACTTACCCGTCTTTCAGTGCCAAATAACAGAAACATATAGAATTTTTCATTTTGGTGTCACCCCTTGTGATGGTGTCACCCCTTGTGATGGTGTCACCCCTTGTGATGGTGTCACCCGGGGCGGCCCGCCATCCACCGCACCCCCTAGTGACGCCATTGACACTGAGCAATCGCCCATTAATAAAATTAGATGCAGGCAAAGTTTTACAAATTCACCTAAGTATGAAAAGATAGAAAAATATATTTTTTTTGCAGTCATAGTCATATACACATTTCATTATTTTAGGTAAGCATGCACCGAGACTTGGTTGACTACAGGGAGTATTTGAATGTGAAAGCAGAACGAAATATCACAATGCCATCTTACTTTGAGGATTATCCAGGGCTCATACACTTTATATTTATTGATCGCCACTTCCATCAGATGAGTGCTCCAGCTCTTAATATTTCATTAAAAGAAGGAGAGATTTCTGATGCTACTAGCTATCTTAAGGAAAAAGTAATGTATATATTACTATTTTAAGATAATGATTTTAAAATGTAAAAAACTTAAACTTTAAAGAAAACAAAATTTAAAGAACTTTTTTTTCACAAATTTTTTTTACAGATGATAATTTTTTTTTTTATAGATTGTAAATGTGAGAAGTAGTGGTGTTTTAAATTTATTTAATTTCATTTTGTGTTCATTTTTTTCTCATGTCAACAGATTTGGATGATGTATGAACACATGATGTGCAAACTAACAGAAGGCTACACAACTGTTTTGATGAAAGAAGGGGACTTTTATTTCTCATACTTCCTTTGGTTTGAGGATGATGCGGTAATAAAAATATTATGTTGTTAATTTATAATTCATCGGTATGGTTTTTTATAACAAAAATAGGCTTTTCCACCTGAATTTTTATTCATACATGTGAAGTTTTTGTCTGGCTGCCAGGAATCTTGTGAGCCAAATAAAACCAACTTCCAAATTTCCTGGAGATTGGAAATTCAGGAATATAGATGTTAATCTTTTAAAACAAAATATTTTTTTAAAATTATGTTTTATTTCTGGAAGCTTGTGATTGTGAGCTAAAAACATAGATTTTCTTCTTGTCCAAAGATAGTCACTCTAATTCAAAATACATTTAAAATTTTAAATTTTAATTGACTTAAATTAACAATAATTTAGTTAAATCAAATGATTTCTGTTGTTAAATTTAGAGAAACAGTTATGTGATTTTGTGTTTTGATTCTTTCAAATCCTAAGAATCTTGTATTAAATTCATTGTTTAAAAAAAGTTTAGATATATATTTTAATCAAAAGAATTTTGAAGAAGGGTTAGCAGCAATAAGGGGCCGTCCATAAAGTACGTCACGCTATTTTGACCATTTTTGCGCCCCCCCCCCCCGCCCAATCACAAATCATGGCACCCCCCCCCACCCAAAGTCCATCACACTTTCAAAATATTTGTCTAAATTAACACTTAATTGCAATATTTAATTTAATACTTTAAATACACTTCACTATTAAACTTATTAAAGTTGGGATGTAACGGATTAAAAATTTTGATATCAAGCTGGAGTCTGGTTTGGCTGGATTTATGAAATAAAATTCTGCCAGAGCCATTCCGGAATTGACGGAGCCATTATGAATATATATATATTTTGTAAAATTAGGGCTATACTGGCCAGCTTCATTTATGAAGTGAAATCCTGGCGGAGCAAAGCAGGAGCCAGTTTTGTAAAAATATCCAGATTCTGGATTTTCTGGAGCTGGAGCTGAAATCCGGTACACCCCTACTTTTAAAAATACTATCAGATTATTAAAATGACTTTAATTTTAATAGTAGAATAGTTAATTATCATCAGTTGTCACAGTTATTCAATAAAACAGTAACTCAATCTAGGTCTAATATGAAAAGAAAAATTGCAAAAATTAGACTTGACAAATATATAGTACACATCATTTATCTAATACCTTGCATTGACAATAGGTTAGGTCAACTTTTAGATAATCTTCCGATTATGTTATCTATTGAAACAGGATAAGACGTAGATTAGCCAAACTTGATGTCACACAGTGATTAAATAATAAAAAGTAAACAAAACAATTTGACTAAAAAAAAAAAGGACTAGATTGACAAATTATGTGACCAACTCTTGTGCTATATTGAATCTATTAATTATGGTCCTGTGAATTATGTCTAATTCAAAAATATTCCCTGGGCATCATCTTACCATGAGTGAAGTGAAGTGTTAATTTATAGTTATGACTTGCATCAATCTTTCACCATCGTTATTTCCTGGAAGGATAATTGCAGACAGATCAACTCATCCTCATCTAGCTACCTAACAGCCTATGAATGTGCATTTTCTCTTCTGGCAAGAACAACTATGGGTTCTCATTGCCTTCTAAAAGCGATTGTCAAAAGACGGATGCATTTTATCTGAGTTGATTCTTGAACAGTTTAGGTGTGCACATTCTCCTGAGCCCGAGCTCTGTGTTGTCCTCCATGTTTTATCTAATTTTATCAAGTACGCTGGTCTGCTTAGATGAGCAATAAATATATGTTTTTACTTTGAAAACACCTGTTGATCTCTGCATAATGTCATCAAAATTGAGAGTTTGTGCCAAAAACAATCAAAAAAACGTATAAGAACCTGCATCTGCTCTTTCTGTAGCTCGAAGTCTATCAGTTGTTTGTTTAATTTGGATTAGAGGAAGGAAGAATCTCGAAGGTAAAACGTTGAAATATGAGCTGTGTACTTTGTCGCAACATTTTATGTCTTGATATTTCACAATTCAAGTGAAATATTGAGTGGGGCAAATATGATTTTCAACCCATACCTGATTCTTTGATATCAGTCCTGCTGCATCCATACAGATTTATGAACAACACTTTCAAGAGATATGCTATTTTGAGCTAAAACTAATTAATATGTTTCAGAAAATTTTTGAAAATTATATTTAAATTTTAAAGTTATTAAATTCTACTAACAAAAATTTAAAAATAAATTAGAACATTTTTAAATAAGACCATTTTTAAATAAGACATAAATGTGTTACGAAACACATGGCCTGACCCTCCCCTCCCACAAACTTTCACACTTTCTTACACTCCCCCCACCCCCTCGGAGCGTGCGTACTTTATGTAACTACAAAATACAGTAATCAAAGAATATAGTTGTGGCTTCTTAGGTCTTTTTTGCTTGTTTTGATAATTTATTTTTAATTCAGGGTAATGCCTTGCCTGTGCAGGAAAGTTTTAGACCATCAATAAAGGTTACTTACCCTGGTATTTTATGTGGATCATTTTACAGGCAAGGAAAAGAAGATTTATTGATATATTTAATTAAATTGTCACTGAAAGAAAATAAGCTCAATGTAAGGATAAAGTATTGTTACAGACATTCTTTTATCAGAATAAAATGATCAGTAAAAATTAAATTAAAATTAACGAGCAAGTAATGAAAATTTAGTAATTCATTTAAAAAAGACAAAAAAAGTTTGCAAATCTTATTGGATTATATGCTGGTTGGTTAAACACATTTACTATTTATATTATATAATAATGAAACTTTTATTTCAGGGAATTGGTTCATCATTGCTTTCCACATGCCTTTCAAGGATCTGTTCGTTGCTTTGAGATGTTTCTGATGCATCTTGGAACAGTTCATCCAGAGTACATTGCTGGGCATTGTAAACAGTTGGCTAAGAAAATGTGGGAGATGTCAGGAGAAGCTTACAACTCTGTCAGCCTTCTTTGATCTGTATTATACTTGTAGCATTTAACAAATCTGTACTTCAGTGATTATGAGAAAATGTCAAAAAAGCCTTATCAGCATTAATTTTTAAAAATTCAGGCCATGAACAAATCATGATAATCATGAATGTTGTTCAAGAATAGTTAATACTAAATTTAATTTTACTTCAAAAGCCCCTGCATGTTCTATGTTCTTATGATAATAACTCCAAGAAGTAACTATTTATAACATCATTTAAATATGAGTATTTATTTTGAGATAATTAGATTCACAAAGTTTTTTTTTGCTTTACTTTGTTAAGATATCTACCTTTTCCTTAGATTTTGCTAGTGACATTTTTATTTATGTAACTTTAAAACTACATATCAAAGTGAATATGTTGTTCAACACACCAGCCTTGTGAGCTAAAATTAAAATCACTTCCAGATTAGATAACAGAAACTCAGCACGCATATTTATCAATGATATCACAGGATTAAAAATAAACTTTTGATTAAAACTACCACATTTTTAAAAATAATTGTTAGTTTTCATTGAGTAAAGTGTTGTGCAAAAATATAGATAATCTCTAATATTTCATAATCTGTAAAGAGATTTTTAATATCTGATGTTGAATGATTAAATCATGCTGTGTTTGGATTATTTTGTCAAGCGTTCAAATACTAAAAAAAAAAATTAATTCAATTTTTTCCTTAAAAATTTTTATTCTAAAGAATTTTTAAGATTAAAAATTTTTATTCTAAAGAATTTTTAAGATAAGAGAAAAGCATTAGCTAAGCTACAGAAATCTGATTTTTAATGATAGATATTTTCTTGAAATTATGGAAGTTTAATTAACTAAAATTTAATTTAATTAATTAAGTTCTTTTTTTGCTATCAGTGAGAATGGTAAAGACTTGCATTATCTTATCTTTTAGAGATGCTCCTTCTGTACAGAAGATTATTGTGTCCTACGTATATCTATGGTTTGCGTTTAGTCCTGTATTCTTATTAGAGTTTTAAATGATGATAAGGTGTTGGCTTTCCTGGTTTCTTCAGACAACCCATTCCATGCCTGAATACCGGACAGGAAGAAAGAAAACTTGTATGTGTTTGTTCTTGCATATGGGCTAAGAAAGCTGTTTTTATCCTTATTTCTATCTAAGGGTTGTACTAAGTTATTTTTGTGTTGTATTTCTAAATTAGAATTAATTGCTTTATGTATAATTATTAATTTACTCTTGGTTCGTCTATCCTCAAGGTTTAATGATTTAACTAATGGTGTTACACTTGTGAGTTTTGAATATTCTACAGTAATGAATCTGGCAGCTCTTTTTTTTAATTTGTTCTAGTTTATCAATATTTTCTTTGGTGGATGGGTCCCATACAGAAGATGCATATTCTAGTATAGGTCTCACCAGGGTGAGTTAGCATTTTAGTTTTACGTCTTTATTATTATTTGTACGTTTCTTTTTATTTGTTTGATTTTTTAATAACTTCATTGACATCGGGATTCCATGATAGTTTCTCATTTATTATGACTCTTAAGTATTTTGCATCATTAGTTTGGGTTAGTTCTTTTCCATGAATGAAATATTTTGAATTTATTTGTTTCTTTTTCTTTGTTACTCTTAGCATTTGACACTTTTCTGGGTAGAAGAACATACTTCAGTTATTTTCGCATTTTATTAATTGATCTAAGTCTTTATGTAAAATTTTGCTATCTTGTTCTGACTTAATTGTTCTATAGATTATACAATCATCAGCAAATAACCAACTTTTGTTCCTGTTGGGTAAATCATTTATATCAATTAAAAACAAATTAAATGCTATTTAATTGAATTATTGAACTCAAATTATTTGTTAATGAAATACTCAACGTTGCTATTGTTTTAGACTACATTGAGTTTTATAAGAAATTTCCTTGATCTTATTAGCTACTATTATTTACTTGGCAGGATATTTTATTAAGCTGCATTTCTGCTGTCAATAGTGTCCAGCTCTTTCATGGGTGGAAAATTTTAAGAATCATTTGACTGACTATATTTTGAGATTTCTCTTCAAAAATAATTTTTAAAAAGTTGACCATGAAGTATTTTTTAACCTATATATGCCTATATATCTGTAATTTTATTATACTAAAAATCACGATAGTTTTTTTTTTAAAAAAGGTTAAAAAAACTATAAATCCTTTATTTACGAGACATAACTAAAAGTATGTTCATTATAATATGCATCGCACGACAATCCAAAATTTTAGTATTGTCTCATATATAAAGGATTTATAGTAAAAAAAAAAACTACTACAATGTGCCATCAAAATTTCAGATGGATTTGATCACAGGGAAAAGGACCATAAAAACATGTTAATATAATGCGCACCGTGCGACATACTAGCATAAACATTTACAGATCGGGAATATACTTTAAAAAGTATCGTTAATATAAAACTGCCCAAAGGAAAGTATTAAAAAGGTTGTTCAACATAATATAATACGCAGCGCGACACTCTTGCACAATAATTAAAAATTAACATGCTACACAGAGATAATCTAAAATTTAATTAATTTGATTACAGTACATTTGAGCGATCTGACATTTTTTTATACATCATTTTTATCGTCAGCACGAGTCTGCCTGCAAAATTTTAGCTCACTAGCATATGGGGAAGTAGGCTAAAAATCAATCCAAAGCTTTTTCGGCAAGCAAGCAAACAAACAAATAGATGCCACGAGTTAATATAAAGGATTTTAAAATGGTTTTGTTTATGCGATTGTGAAAGTAAATTAAATAGTAAATAATCTTAATCATAAATAGTCACATTCATTTCATCCTTAGAATTAACATTCAAAATCACAAAATTCTAGTTAATTATTTTAATAATAATGTGAATTAACTTTTTTAAAAACACTGAGACGTGTGTGATTAATAAGAAATTATAATTTTTCAGAAGGATATAATTGTGGTGTAATTCACCATTCTTTATTAGCATGCCTTCATTACAATATAGCATTGTTATTATATAACCTATACATATGAAGTGAGTGATAAGTCATTAAATAAATGCATAAGCTTATTACAGCAATAGTTTCGCACAATATAAACTTAACTCATCAAATCAGCCAACTTTTGTTTCCAAGAAAATGACTATGAAATAGAGATCATATTTTCATTCAAACTGGTCAAAATATTGTGATGAAAACCAAAGACTGAACTAAATAAATTTAATACCTTATTAGTATGGAATGTTGAGCTGGATACAGGCTTTCTTTGAAAATGCATCAGTAGTTAAACTAAATCTTTAATTATTTCAAGTTGTTTAAAATCCTTATTTACAAATTCTGCAACATTTTCTAATTCCAATAATTTTAGCATTCAAGAATTTTGATGCATAAAAGTAATATACCCATGTTGTTTTTAAATTCCAATAAGTTATATTAAAGAAATTACATTTATTTCAAATCTTATATTTGGCAATGTTCAACAGTTTGAAAAAAAAGGATAAGTTTGATCTGAATTCTATAATTGCTGGAAATTCATAACTTTCATTTTTGTCAATTAAAAATTGTTGAATGGGAAAGCAAAGCAATACAAGGCGGGAACATTTTACTTAACATGCTGATAATACCACAAAGTGACCAAGAAGAATCTTTATTTTAAAGAAATCAAATATTTGATCATTCTAATTTCATACAAATAAATATTTTCTACTAAATACAAAAACATCTACAACTATATTTTTAACTTGTGGAAGCACAATATAAAAATGATAAACTCAGAAGTGAATAACAAAATGATTACATCCAGAATTTCGGTAAAGTAAAGTGAAATTAAAAAATAAATAAAAGCATTGACATCATTTTTAACAGCAATTCTTTTGCTCTAATTACACCATGAATATAAACAATTATAATTTATAATATTAGCATTTAATTAAATGATTTAAAAAATGGGCCGCTCAATGGAATATAAGTCTTCATAAAAGAATCAATACTAGAAAGAAAAAAAAATCTTAAAGTTTTTATTTTTGTTTTTTAACATACAAATAAAAAACTTTTTTTTTTATTTAATAAGCTTTCAACAGTTGACACATCAGGGGCTTTTTGAATAAAAATTTTCAGAGATGTGAAATCAAATCTAAATTTAATTGATAAGCTTAACATAATTAGAGGGAAACATTCCATAAGAGCCATTAGGAGCAAATCCTTGCCACCAGCCATCATCAATTTCAGCAATGTTCGTGATAATATTATCTGGGTCGAAACTAATCTCAGTATCATCAGCTGAAAAATGGAAAAGAAAAGGCTAAAATTGACAGATTAAATTTGTGGCTAACCAACTTCTGGTAATTATACACAGTTAAAAAAATTTATGAAACTCATAAAGTCACAAGTGCAATAGAAAAGCTTACAACTCAAAAGGAAGATTTTGCATACAAAAACAATGAACCGCTATATGTTTAAAAAAAATTCAATTAATATTGTAGTATAACTTGATTTATTTAGTGAGGGTAACTCAAAGTTTCTCTCATTCCTTCATTTGGTTGGTAACACATGTTCACTCTGACACTTGTACTGGCATAAGCATAAAAAAATGATAACATATCAAATGACAAGGCTATTTATTTAATACAGTACTTAATTCTCTCTGACTGTCGTCTTGGTTTATCTATCAGTCTAAATCATTATCAACCACTCAATTTCAAACACAGCTCTACACTATACTTCATGTGTCCTATTATAGTCAATCTCAGTGCTCTCTCCCTGAGTTCTGCACAACTGAGTGATCTCCTTTGCTCTGTTTGGATCCTCACTTTATGACTTCCAAGTCCCCAATCTTGAATCCCAAATGAATCCCTTAGTTATGCAGTTGCGATCTACTTGGCTGTTAACCTTAACCCATGATCCTTATTTTTTCATCTGATACTTCCTTGTGAGACTTCTTTCAAGTACCTCAGTGATAATTTGCCCACCTTTATTTGCCTGGCCATAAACTTCCTTAAATTCACTGACATTGTGATGAGTGATTCATCTCAACGTGGATCTCCTTAATATTCCATATTTTTATTGCAGCAAATATTTGTTGGTAATATTTTATTTTTGTGAAAGATAATGCTGAATTTTGAAAGACTTAATAAATCAACATTTTATTTATGTTAACCCATCTTTTTCTACACAAACCTGTTTGCCAAAATAATGTTACAATGACTTACATGCTTGATAATCATATAAGGCAATGGCACATTTTCCCATTTCAGGTGTGATGTCAATGGAAGGTGCTTGTTGTTGTTCATCTTCTGGCTCCTCAAAATGTTGGACACCACTAATACGATTTGACTGGGTCTCTGCATGCTGAACTTCTGAAGAATAATCCTCATGATATGATGGAACTCTCTTTTCTCTAAATTCAAAATCTTCAGCTGGGGGTTCTAATGTTTATATGAGAAAATATTATTTTTTAAAAAAAATTAGTTTAAGTACAGTTGATAAAAGATCAAAAGAAAATGTAAAGATAAATATAGCACTTAAATTAATGTTACATGTAAGGTATATATGTTTTATTGCAATGAGTTAATTTTGCAATAAGTTAATTTTAATTACACTATCTTCTGTGTAGATTTGGTGCAGTGATTGTGCATGCACTTCAAGTTTGCACATTATCTCTAATAATCCCTATAAATCGAGGATGTTCATTATTTAGTATATCTATAAATCTCTGAAAAGTTGACTTATAGACCTACCTGTATGTTACACATTTGTAATTTCAAGTTCATGCATTAAATTGTTAAACTTCAACCCATAGCTTGAGTTTAATTTTTTCAAGTGAACCTCATCCCTAGACACATTCACTAACAACAAGAAACTAGAGACAAATATCAAGTTTAACTAATGAAAATTACAACCTTCCCATTCTTGTTCATTATCTTCCTCTGCGTCTGAATCCTGTCTATGGGGTAAATTACTTTTGAGCAAATCTGGTGTTTGCAACACAGTTGGGGAAGAAACTTCAGGTTCTTGCTCATAAGTTGGTTCCGGTTCCTGAAAAAGAAAAAAAAGGAGAAACCAATATGTCATCTTTTCAGATTTGAATGTTTTTATTTATGTTTATTCCCCCACTTTGATGCTTTTATTATACTTACTGGTTCGGGCTGATAAACAGGTTCCACATGTTTAACAATTTCTTGTCTAACTGGTGGTGGGGGTGTCTCTTTAACTTGTTCTTTCTCTCCAAATTCAGCCCGGATTTTTCTAGATAATTAAAAGAAGTCAGATAAAAAATTGAGATTTATACACAAAAGACTCCCTTTTCTAAAAACCACAAGATACAAAATTATTTAAAACACTAACAATATAAGATTGTTAATTAAGGAAGATTAAAAGTTAATTTGATTAAATGAAATGTTAATCCCATTTTTAAAATGGGCTTTAACCTTGGAGGTGGTGGTGCTTTCTGAGCCACTGAAGGTCTTTCCACTGATTTTTGCTTGAAGAAGTCTCTTGCACTTGAAGTTGAAGAAGAAACAAGTTGAGCTGCTTCCTGTGTAAAAACAAATTATTATTTATTTCTATTTTTTAAAAAAATCAATTATATAACATAAACTGGTTACCGTATTTTCACGCACATTACCCGCGGGTTATACCAGATTTTACAAACCCCGCAGCCCCCCTGCGGGTAGTTGTCTGATGGTACCTGTGTACCGGAAAAAATAGTGAACACTTGTTTATGTTTAGCTAATCGAATAAAATACCAAATTTATACCATTTAATTTATAATTACCGGGTATTTATAATTGTATAATTATTTTAATATTTTTATTAAAATAATTACTTTTTAAGTAATAAGCTATATTTTTGTGTGCATAGTATTGATAGAGTTGTGAAAATATAGTACGGTAAGTACATTACCTAGAGTGGTTCAGCGTGATATGACTTCTCAAATGTGGTGGGATAGTGAGGGGTATACGAGTGGGCGGGTTATACCACAATTTTTTTTTACAGGATCTAAAAGTTCTGGGGGGTAAATGCGAGTGCGGGTTATCTGCATGTGCAGAGAATGTGCGTGAACATATGGTACATTGAAAATTGGATTATTTAATATTATTGATCCAATATCTAAAATGCTCATTATTTTCAATAAAAGTATTAAAACAATTTTATGCCCCACTCACGGCAGTGCGTTCTTTCCTCAACTGATCACTACGATGCCCACGTTCATTTTCATCAATACTTGATTCTTTCTGCATCTGTTCCTGAATGACCAATAATTGTTCAAAATTTAACAATTGAAAATGAAACATTTGTAATAAAGAGAAACATTTAATTTTTAGTATCACATGTAACTTTGGACGAAGTAGAAGATTTTATATTTTTTAAAAATTGACATTGTGATCTATTAGAATAAAAATGATCTTTGTGACATTATGATCAAACTAAGATATTTGATTCTGAAAAAAAGATGTTCATTTCATTACATTATAAACTTTTACAAATGTTGTTGACATCTTCTGTTTATATACAATACAAGATATTATAATAATGAAGACTCTGGGTATGATCTCAATATAAATATAAGTGAGAAAATTCTAAAAATTCTACCTCCATTTGAATAAAAGCTTCTATTTTTGTAATCAGGTTCTTTCAAAGAGATTCACCTAGATAGAATCTTGTTTCAAAGAAACTGTACATTAAAAACTTAACTATTCTCTGTTGAAATACCAATTTGACCTCGAGCCTTGTATTTTTTACCTTCTGAGAAATTATTGAATAAGCATACCTGGATCCATTATGCAGACTACAAATGACCATAGACCAGAGGCCAAAAATGATTTTAAAAGAAAATCAACTTATTCCAGTACACTTTGTCTATAAAATAATCTCATTTAACACTACTTTGAAAAATTCTGTACTTTTATGTAAAAGGATAACTATGGGAGTGTTAAAACAGTGCTTGAAAAAAAAATTAATTTAATTAAAATTACACCAGCAATATTTTATTGATTTATTAAATACATGCTAAGGATCTTGGGGAGAAATTGGGGAGGTAATGGTGAAGGCAGGGAAAATTTTAAACATTATGGAATTGAATGGAAAAATAGTTTAAACAAATAAGCTGCATTTTGGTAGGGAAAAAACAGCAAATCATATACCTTAAGAAAGACAAGTCCTGAAGATTGAATGAGTGTAAGATAAACAAGGTTATTAGAGTTATAAAGCAGCATCACTAGCACTTATCCTATTTGTTTAAAAAATCCATTTATCTTTAGTTTTAAAAACTAAATTTTCTCTTAAAATTTTTTTTTTTAATACTTTTTCATATACATGACCTTGTTATTAGCTTTTTATGCAAACCAAATTCATTTTTTACTATAAAAAACAAAGGTTTTTTTAAAAATATAATATAGAATATCAAAGGTACATTTCTTACCCAGCGTTTCTTTTCTAATTCTTTATTCTCTTCTTCTGCCTTCTTTTCCGCTTGCCGCTGTCTAGAAATATCTTGCATATGTGCTGAAATTCTTTTTTCTCTTTCTCTGGTTTCATGCATCTAAGTTATTTTAATGGAGTGTGTAATGAGTTTTTTGCCAGTGTTGAAGCAAAACAAGATATGTATGGTCTTTAAAAACTTTTTTTTGGTAAAAGAAAAAAATAATAATAATATGGTGGTAAAAAGGGGAATTATTTCAGGATCAGAGAGTATACATCTAGAAAAAAAATTGTTTATCATCTTAAGATTGCATGGTTTTATTGATTAGTTTACCAGTTCTTTTCTTTAAATGTAAAAAAAATATATATAAATTTTTACTTTTTGTTTATTACTTTTAAGAGTGAAAGTATTATTTTTTAAAAGTTCACAAGAAATTGTTCCATTTTGTTTTAAATTAGGCAAACACTACAAACAAATCAAATAAATTCAAAAAAAAATATTTCAAAATAATAATGTTGGGTTCAGGTTAATGTATTAGGTAAAACATGAGTCAAGTGGAAAAGCTTTTTAAGACAAATATAACACCTCTCTCTCTTTCCTTTCTGATTCAGCCTTTTTTCGTTCTTCCTCTAATTGTTGTTTCTCTGCTTTCTGTCTTTGAATTTCCTCTTGCTAAGGAAGATAAAAAAAATATATTATACTAAATATATTATATAATCTATAAATATAAAAATATAATTCACCAAAGCGAGTATGTGCAAATAAGCATGACAAATGACTTTGCTTTAACTAATTTAAATAAATTAACACGATTTTTAATTAAATATAGCATGTTATTTTTAACTCTAAAATATATGCATATATATTAATGAAAACAACATTTTACAAGCAGTGTAACTTAGCACAAGAGAATTTAATCATTTCTCCAGCGTAAAAATCATCCCTAAAAAATTAATTTAAAAAATGCAACACTTCTCAAAACTCATTAAAATACTGATCATTATTACTTTGCAATGACTGGACAAGCAGTGTTTAATCCTTAAACTTTGATAATGGGGAAAAAAATTGTTCCAGATATCTTTTTGTCCTAAGTTGAAAGGAAAGATTTTAATCCAGTCTAGCTCAGCTGTTGTCATATTATTATTCTTTAGTATTTTAATTGCAATGCTGATGTGCTTGGTCTGTCAAAGTTTGAAATTCCATCATGGCATTATTTTACTTTTAGGTCAAAGCTGATTTTTGTGTATATCTTAAGTCATTGAAAATATTTTGGGAGTATAACACAAAGTATGAGCAAATCCAGAAAAGTCTACGAATGTAAGAAAAATATTAATTTTATTTTTAAGTAAGAATGATATGGCCTTATAACCTTGTGTTTCCATTATCTATTTGCAAACATGCTAGGTGTAATGAATAAGTTGACTTGAAAATGATTAACATTATTTGTACAGAAAATATACATTCAGATAAAGAATGGATTTCTCAACTCTTTGTAGTAATTTAAATAAGAGACAAGCAATCAAAAACTATAATTTTGAAGTCTTTTTATGAAAGGGAAAGGAAATGGTATGTCAATGAATTCTCTAATTTTAGTTTGGGAAAGTATAGGCATAAATAAATATTACACTAAAAATTGTTTAAAATTACTTTAGAATAAAAATATATGCTTACCTCTGTTTTGGCCCAAAATTTATCTCTTGTACTAATGTTTATTTCTTTAGTTGGTATGACTCTTTGATAATCAGTTCCCTAAAGAAAGCAAATGATATAAATAGATTTTATACATTTATATTTGTGTATTCAATGAAAGTGACCAAGTTATCATCTAATGAAGATTGTTAACTTACCACTGGTCCTGAGGGTTCTATGGGTTTTGCCTTTTCTTTATGAAAACTATAATTAGCACCAGAAGATTTGGCAACTTTTTGCAAGATGTCTTTGGTATCAATGTCTTGTTCACAGCGCGCAGGAACAGTAATATGAATACTCTAGATTTGGAAAGTAAATAAAATGGATGGATGAATAATACAATTTAAAAATTAACTTTTTTCCTGTTTATCATTGATATATTGGCAATCTCACTGGTCATGTTTGTGCCAATAGCCTATATTCCAGAGAATTTAGTTAGTTTAATTCATTGCCTGCCTATCATCCTATCAGACTTTTTTATTTAAAAATGAGTAATAGCTCTTTTTTTGCTAATTTTTGTTAAACAGAATATGTTTACAGTTTTCTCAAATTTGCAAAGAGCTTTGATTTGTTTCCTGGTGTGGAGATACTGATCTCCCATCGAGCGCCTCCGCAGGTGGTGGATAGGGGAAAGCCCACCAGATATGGAGGGTACCGGGGAAATAAAATACCTGGGGCTGACCAAAATCAGAACCTGCTGCCTAGCAGGAAGTGGAGGGATCACATAGGCTAGGGAACCAACCCGAACAGAAGCAGCTATCCTGAGAGCTACAAGGGGCATCCTCCCAGAAGATTGTGCACAGAGCTGACGACCTCATCACGTTAAAAACAACTGATACGAAAACGAAACCACAAAATGAAATTCGGACTGATCACACTGGATTACGACCCATGCCTGTCCACAAACATGAGATACGAATAGCCACTTGGAACATACTTAGTCTTTACAGAGCAGGTGCCCTGGCCCGCCTCAGTGATGAACTGTTAAGATATAGAATAGCTATCACAGCACTGCAGGAGATATGATGGAGAGACTCGGATATCCTAAGTACTAAGGAGTTTAGAATATTTTACAGTGGAAACAACTCAAATACCTTAGGAACAGGATTTGCAGTAAAGAGAGAGGCAGTGAATGCAGTCATTGGAATTAAGCCTGTGAATGAAAGATTATGCTCTGTAAGGATCAGAGGAAAGTTGTTCAATATCACGTTAATCTGTGCACATGCTCCTACAGAGGATGCAGATGACAACATAAAGGAAACTTTCTATGAAACACTGGAAGGAATATATGATGAAGCACCACACCATGATACGAAAATAGTCCTTGTTCTAAAATTGGAAAAGAACTAGTCTACAGACCAACAATTGAAAGGAAAGTCTACATGATGAGAGCACTGACAACGGAATGAGACTTATAGACTTTGCCGTCTGTAAAGGAATGACAGTCAGTAGCACAATTTTCCAACATAAGCAAATACACAAAGCGACATGGATATCTCCAGATGGATTTATTAGTAATCAAATAGATCATGTACTTATTGACCGGAGGCATGGCTCTGACATATTAGATGTCAAAAGTTGTAGAGGGGCCGACATAGACTCAGACCATATTTTGGTCAGGATCAAATTTAAACAAAGAATTAGTAACATATATGGCAAATGAAATAGAAGAGAAAAATAGTATGACAGTCAGAAACTGTGTAGGGACTCAAAAATTACAGAGGAATATCAACAGAAGATCAAAACTCAACTAAAAGCATACAAAAGAGAAGCATCCAGCAATGCTACTATAAACCAGCAGTGGGAAAAGATGGAGCAGATAGTTAAAAATGTAACAGAGGAAACAGTTGGATTTAAACCTATTGTAAAAAGAACAGGATGGTATGATGCAGAATGCAAAGAACTCATAGAAGAAAGGAACAAGGCTAAACTTATGATGCTGCAAAGGGAGACAAGAGGAACACGGCAAAAATATAATGAAGCAAGAAGGCTAGCCAGCAAAATTTGTAGAAGGAAAATGCGAGCCTGGGAAAAATAAAAAATAGTTGAGATAGAAGAGTTGGCAAAAGAAGGAGATGTGAGGGGAATGTACCTGAAAATAAAGCAGGAAAAGAATGGATTTCAAGCAAGATCTCACATGTGTGAAAATATGAAGGGAGAGTCGATCACAGAGAACAGTAGAGTGTTAGAGGCATGGCCACAACACTTTGAGGTATTACTAAATGTACCAGATGGAATTACCAATGAGGATTACATCCCACTACAAGGACGACCGGACCCTCTAGTAAACCAAACAACTCTAAATGAAATAAAAGAAATAATATCGACTATGAAAAATAACAAAGCCCCAGGAATAGACCTCATCTCTGCGGAATTGATAAAACAAGGAGGTGCTGAACTACATTATCAAATACACGAATTATATCCAGAATCTGGCAGGAGGAAGAAATGCCAACCCAACAGCACACAGCACTCATATTCCCTATTCAATTCACAAAAAAAGGATCTAAGTTAACCTGCTCTAACTATAGAGGAATATCACTCCTTAATATAATGTATAAAATCATCACAAAACTCATAGCAAGAAAACTTGAAAAGTATAGTGAATCGATACTAGGGGACTATCCATGTGGATTTCGACAGAATAGATCAACTACAGATCACATTTTTACTATAAGATGTCTCCCGGAGAAATGCTATGAATTTAACATCGACATACATCAACTCTATGTCGACTACAAAACTGTATATGATAGTGAAAATAGGAATTAGCTATACAACGCATTACAGGAACTTGGAGTCCCAAACAAACTAACTTGGCTCATATATATGACAATGGCAAACTCCAAAAGTAGTGTCAAGTTACTGGGAGATTACTCAAGGGAGTTCACAGTTGACCGCTGTCTCAGACACGGAGATTCACTATCATGTATGCTATTCAACATCACACTAGAGAAAATCATTAGACACATACATGTTAGTTCCAGAGGAACCATAACTAACTACTTCCTGAGAGACATAACAGAACAAAGACCAACAGGAACCTTGTATAGTCAACCACTTCAATACCTGGCATATGCACACGATATTGTGCTACGGGGAAGAAACAGGAATGACATGGATAAAGCTTTCAAGGAACTTGAAAATGCATCTGCCGAAGCTGGTCTCATTATAAATGAACCAAAGACAAAATATATGATTATGTCACGAAACACCAATACTGATGATAATATCATTATAAACAAACACAAATTTGAAAGTGTTACTAACTTCAAATATCTAGGGGCAACTATAAACGAACACAATGAGATAATTTCAGAGGTGAAAGAAAGGTTTACAGTAGGCAACCGCTCCTACTTTAGCTTACAAAAACTTCTAAGAAGCAAAAACCTCTCAAAGGGAACAAAGAAAATAATATACACCACTATTATAAGGCCGGTAGTAAAGTACGCTAGTGAGGTTGGACCCTGACCAAAAAGGCAGAGAACCTGCTCAATACTTGGGTGAGGAAATTACTCCGGAACATATATGGCCCTGTGATAGAAAATGATATCTGGAGAATTCACACAAACCAAGAACTATACCATATGTACAAAGACCCACCAATAGTCACATGAATCAAAAAAAGAAGACTACGATGGGTAGGGCATGTTGAAAGGATGCCAGAATATAGAGCAGCAAAAATTATTTACAGGAAGAAATCAGGAGGCTGACAACTAACTGGTCGCCCAAGACTGAGGTGGATTGATGACGTGGAAATGGACCTACACCAGCTGGGGGTTCAAGGATGGAGAAAGAAAGCCATCAATCGATCTGAATGGAAGGATGTGGTGGAGCAGGCCAGGGCCCTACATGGGCTGTAGCGCCACGGATGATGATTTGATTTGTTTCGTAAACAAAGATATGGCCACCTACTCCAAGAACATCAAGATTTTCTAAAATATCTATTTTGTTGGCTCAATAAATTTTAATGTTAATGATTAATACAGAAACATTGGGGAAACAATAAAACATTACATTATGATTAAAATCATGATTTTCATGCTTATAATAGGTCATTAGATGGAAATAGAGAGGAGTATAGTAATAATGGTGACAATAAAGTTTATATGTATTGAAATAAAGGGGACCATTTTCTGAGATGGACATTAATAATAAGATAATGGGCATAACTTTTAAGCTAAATGGAATATTTTTTAAATTAACAATGAATTCTTTACACTAATGAATATAATTTGTGTTATTTATAGACAAACAGGATACCAAGATATAAGTTCACATTTTTTAATACAAAAAATATAATGATTTCCAAAAATTACATAAAATATTTTTAAAATTGCATTAAAAAAATTCACATTAATCAATCTGCAAATTAAATGCTAGTAGAACTCACCCTCAAAAAGTTTTGAACATCTTTTAGATGAGACGTGTACTTAAGTTTGAGATTTTCTGGAACCCCTTCACCAGTCTAAACAAAAGATAAGCTTATCAGTGTCAGATGTTAATTATTTACAAAAACAAGTTTGAAATTTTACACATTAATTCAAGTATTAGGATTTTAATTACCGGTAACACAAAAAAACCCCACACATTTATAGAAAAGCTTAAACTATATTTATTGAAAACATAAATTAGGACTATATAAAAGGGAAAATTTGTTAAAAATTGTATGACTATGTGAATTTTATATTTCTTAACTTTAAGCATAAAGGTTAAATAATTGTGTAAGAAATTTAAGAAATGATTTTAATTCATATTTAAAAAATTCTTTTCAATACTATTATTTCAATATATTTTTTATTTTTCAGACAGAAGAAATCAATAACTAACCTGTTTGGTTTACGTCCTTAAATATTGTCAAATTATTGATGTATTTGTATGTTTTCTCTTTCTATTGTAAAAACTAATTATATGAAAGGGATAAGGAGGCAATATTTACCCAGTGAATGAGTACATATTTGAACAATCCTGTATTTGGATCTTGAACTCTACAGTATGCATAGAGCATTTTACCACTGCTGAGTTCTTCTGCCATCTCTTCAATACCCCCATCTTTAAAAAAAAAAAAATACATTCTGAGTTAAGATAAATGAAATATGAATAAACCAATAAAATTTGCACCTTGAGTTTCACAAATCTTTGAGCAAAACGTTATTAACTGACTGAATACTAAACATGTATTGTGTATGATAGTGCGTTTCAGCCGATTTTGCTAATAACGAAATGAATCATTGAATGGATGTAACACAATTGGTCTTTTCTATATTCTTATTTTTCTAAAACATCATTAATACAAAATTTGATATTTATAAAAAGTGATGATATAAAAATGATTATAATAAACACTTGCTTCCGGTTTCAATGACTTTTAAAATTGGAGTCTGGCCTTCATATCCAAAGAGAGCCCTGAAAAATAAATAATTAACATAAATCAAATAAAAAAAATACACTGGATCATATTATATTATGTGCCATAATAGGGATAATTGTTTGAAATGTTGCAGTACAGAGGCCCTTGGGCTTGGGTGGCTAGGGTTAAATTTTCATTTTATGATATATACAGTAATTTCATGTAAATTGAATCAATCATATTTTCATTAATTTTCTACTTTGTTAAAAAAAACATGTATAAATTTTTGGGTTGAATGTGTGATTCATAATAATGTTCATATTTCATTATTGTGCTTAATACAATTGTATATAGGGCAATTGGAATAAGTAAGATGTTATAATTATAGCAACTTAGGCTAAGGGCAATCCTGCAGCCTGCAGTTTCTACACATATATTTTTCACAGCAATTTGCAATAGCTGAAACTAAAATATAATGACAACATATAATTAATAATTTATAATAATGCATTCATTGGCAACCCTCCAAATCCCGGTCCCAAATTATTTTACGCTAATAAGGGGAAGTAACCAGATAGTACATGAAAGTATGCCATTTATTGATAAAAAAAATAGACAAGTGATACATATTGTCCGATAACCATTCATTAAATACTAAATATTATAATTGTCACACAGCATTAAATAGCTGCCGAAAACATTCTGCTTGTGACTGTTGCGCCACTGAAAGGCCGACAAGTAGCTTGCAAACAGAGCTCGACTTGACTTGAACCACTCTGAACTCTGGTACCGGAGTTTACGTTTGGCTTGCATTCATAGTCCTTCGATAGTGTAAGTTCAATTCCTGCTAGTTGCGCTGCAACATTGGGAGTAATATTTATCGAACGGCTGGTCTACCTGCCATAATTTGTTTTTATTTATGAAATTACGCTGAATTATGTAGTGATTGATAACTCACGTAAAATAATTTGGGACCGGGATTCGGAGGATTGCCCATTCATTTAATAAATAAATTAAAACGGAGTGATTATTCACACAGCTGTGGGAAAAACGTCTCCCTTATCGGCACAGTGACGCATTGGTGTCTATTTGAACGATTAATAGTGATAATCTTAAAATCCAACACTCTTCCATGAGCGTCGTTAGAGGAATGGTCTGACCAGGGTGACACCTTATATTTCGTATTGGTGGATCAAATCCCTGAGCTGGCAGATCTTTTTTTTTTTTTTAAACAACTTATTATAATTTTAAACCACAAGGAGTTTGCATTACTTATGCTATATAGTTTTATTACATTTATATTTTTATTACATTTCTATTTTTATCAATATTTCCATATCATGGAACAGCATTTAATTCAATAAATTTTTATTAAATATTATTCACCTTTAATTTTTAATAATGGCTTTAACCCATGAAAACAATGAGTGAATGAGTTATATGTGATCTATGTGTATGTGGTTTTGTGTTGAATGTAAATCGTAATTGTGTTTAGATGATGTATGATTTAGTTTTTCAGACATAGTTTAATAACATTGATACTTTTCAGATTTAGTACACACATTCTTAAGACTTAAGGTGAAGCATTCATCCTATATAAACAACACATATAAAATGTTATATATATATATATATATATATGTTTATAATATTAATTAATAAGCTCTATATACTATAACAATTACAATTTTGAAAAAAAAATTATTCCAACTACAGGGTGCGAGTTTTGGGAAAAATAATTGCCTACTATTACTATGACTATGAATTAGTATTAGTATATAGTTTCGTCCAACTAAATGAACTGTCTTTTCATGATGAATGCAATTTAATAAAGTTCATGGATATTTATGGACTACAACTTAGACTTAATAACTATACTATATACGTGTAATGGAATTTTTTTCTGTAAAGGTTAACAACACTAAGACAAGTAAAATTAAATTTTTAATTAAAACTACTACTACTAAGATTTAAGATCGACATTATTATCATAATGATTAATTGATTAATGATGTTCATATCAGCCATTCCACACTAACATAAACAGCATCATAATTTTTTCAAATTGTACTAGCATAGGAAAACTATAAATTTTCTGAAAGATTACATTCTACCCTATCAGAATATGCTCAAATTGTGTATGCAGTGATAAGCAGAAAAATTATTTGACTTGTCGAAAACAATCACTGTAATAACTAAAACTAACCCAGTTATGGTATTTTCCACTTGGAAATTTCCAGTGTACACATTTTATTTGTTTTAACCAAATTGATGATTCAGGTGAAATGCTATCATAACAAAGAACTAGTTTGTACATATAATTTATGCACTTTGATTGATTTGCTGTCTGTAGTGGCATTTCAAAATTATCTCATTTTTGGTCCCGTGAGTCACGGTAATGTATATTCTAGTTTATTCTGCATGTCATTGTTTATTTACTTTAAGCTAAATATGTTATATTATTTCAGTATTTTAACTGATTATTCTATAGGAAAAAGTAAGTAGACTTTAAAGTAGAATAACAAACTTTAAATCATTAGCAATGTTGTGTCCCGTAAGTCACATGCAATAATAATGTTTGTGACCATACACAGTTAAAAAAATTCTAGTTTATTTTAGTTTTACTTTATCATCTGCTAGATAATTTGTTGATAAAGACATTTGAATTGTCTTTGAGATGATAGTAAATTTATATTTCTAACTCATTTAGTTAATTTTTATGATTTTTAAAAAATGTAAAATTGACTTTTTTATCTCCCTTTTTACTTTTTGTCAAATTGTGACTTCGCTCATTTTTAAATGAATAAAATTTATATTTAAAACACTGTGACAG
This sequence comes from Radix auricularia, assembly GCA_002072015.1. NCBI lineage: Eukaryota > Metazoa > Mollusca > Gastropoda > Lymnaeidae > Radix > Radix auricularia. The sequence goes on along the minus strand of MUZC01000444.1, from coordinate 22,176 downwards.
ACCTGAAAAAAATTGAGTTTGTTATCTGTATACTTGTTTGTAAGGGAAAAAAAGTTTGAAAGCTCCCTATAAGTTATTTTAAAATTTACAGGGTGTCAAAAACACACTTTTGCACATTAAGTGGTGTCGGCCATTTTGGAATTTTAAAAAATTCATAATTTAAACATAAAAATTATTTGAGGTAAAATAATAATTTTTGTGGTTCTGTTCTAATGAAGATAAGCACTATAAAGGTGAGTATCCAAATGGAATGTAGTTCTAATTTAAAATTTTCATTCAGAATACCTAATAGAAGCTTATTACCAGTGGTGGCCAAAAGTTAACTAAAATTAGTTAAAATATGTATGGGCATAGTATAATATGTACTTTTGGAATGATTGTATATTTGTGACAATTTATTTCAGTTATTCAATTATTATTGTAAAATATGTTATAATTGTTGGTCTGCTTTACCCTTTTAGTTTGAAAAATGCTGTTATTTGCCAAAGAAAGGCAACAGAGAAACTAAAAAGTGACCCTTTAAGAGTTCATTTGACACAAACCTAAGCAAGTGAAGATATGAAGAAATAAAGGCTATTCCAACATTCAAAACCCAAGAGAGAAATAAGCCAATTAATAAAAGGAGGGAGAAGGAGTTACTTAGAAAAAGAGCATACAGGGAGAAAATATTGTAAGAGATGACAGCAGCAGGATAGCAACCGGCAAATGTGATGTTGTCACCAAAGCTCCATCACAGCCTGAGGATGAAGTTCTGCTAGCCGGACAGACTGTTGCTGTTGTTCTTTGAGGAAAAAGTTACAACACAGTTCATATTTACATGGCTTAAGTGGTGTCAGTGGAGAAGGAAGAAGTGTGTGTGAAGTATATGCATAAATCAGGAAACCTGTACTGCGGCCCTGCCAGCTCAGATGAGTCGTGGCAGCCAATGCTAGAGCTTGCCAGTAACAGAGGACACTTGGCATTTTCAGCAGAATTTTTTCAGATTGTCAAAAACAAAGCATTGTTGTTACCTGACATTACAACTGTCTACTTCAAATAAATACTGAACTAGCTTTTAGAATGTGTATAAATGTATCTACTCACAGTACAACCGTATTTCTTTTTTACTCAGTATTTTTCATTACACATGGTTCTAAATAATAATCGTTGGTAGTCTTCTATAGTAGATGCTGTTTTGAAGTGTCTGTGATATATAATTTATGAGTAATTTATGGCGATTCTTGGATCAGTTTGATTGTGTCCCGTGAGTCACTTTTTCTGTCCCGTGAGTCACAGTATGAAATCAATCACCATATTTATTAGAGTAGGCAGAATTCAAATTTTATATGACTATGATATACACTCACAAGGGTAATTCAAATTAATAATAATTTTAAATCTAAGTATGCAATAGATTAGCACGGAAATTATAACTTAGTTGCATACCCTCAAGTGCATGTCCATTTTCTGTCCCGTGAGTCACGCTTATTTGTTTCAATCAAAAGTTAGGAAAAGTGGCTGGTCAGCAAATGTTTTTTTTATTGGGTAATAAACTAAACCTGCAAGTATTTGTTTGTATCATAAGCAATGCAAATATTCTAGTACTTCTTTGGATATTTCAATTTTAAGTTCATCACCTGTCCCGTGAGTCACGGTGGAATGGCTGATATTTAGGCTTTAGGCTATAAATTATAAAATAAGCCTATTTATGATTCAATATTAATAGCTATTATACTATTTGAAGTATTTGCCGAACGACCTATAGATTAGTATTAGTATGCTTTTATTTTTTAATTTAAAGTCACATTTTTAGGTGGCTGTGTGAATAACGCTGACAATATTCACACAGCTGTGGGAATAACGCTGGCAATATTCACACAGCTGCGGGCCTATGGGAATAACTTAACTTACATTATTCATTATTTCCACAGCTGTGTGAATAACGCCTGCCAAATTAAAAATGTAAGCTCTCAAGAGAAAATTAAGAATTGTGAAATAATAAACTATACTAATATTATAATATTAATATAATATATACATGTAGATTCTACAGTAGAAACTGCAGGATTACCAGGAACTTAGTTTTTTCAAATTCAAAGTGTCTACTGCTAAGACAAATTATAATACTAACCAGGAATAAATTTCCTGACTAGCGTTAACACTACTAGTAGTAGTACTACTAGTAGTAGTAGTAGCAACATGACTTAAACATAAAATTATAAAGTTAAAGTATTGAAAGTATTGTCATTGAAAAAAATCCAATTAATTACTAATAGCCTACTAATACTAAATACTAGCACAAACTCTTGCATAATATCTTACCAGTCAGTATCATCTTTATCATTAACAACTTTTTCGTAAGCGTTTACCAGCGACTGTTTATTTTTTTGTAAATCTATAGCCATTGTTTTGAGTTGGGGGAGGATTTCGAAGTAACTTTAGCCCAAAAAAAATCAGGAAGTAGAAAGTCGTTGTTTAGAACGTCATTTCATTTTGTGTATTGAAATTGAAATGTAGGCCATGGTTAATCATATGTACAACTTACTTTTCAACATTGGCTGCTAAAATGCTATTTGAACGTAAAGATTAAGATGTGTATTTTAAGCCTAATGCCTAATACTCAAGGTATATACTACTTTTACAGCTTTTACAGATGTATTAGGTATCTTATAGTATCTAAAAAATTTCAGACTCTTCTTCTAAAGAGAAGCTGATTGCGGCCTACGCTTTTCATGGTTTTTGTTTTGTCCTGAATTTTTATTAGTTTTAAAAGCCTATAATGAAATGTGTTGGCATAGGTGGTTTTCCATATTTAATCAGGCAACCAATATATCCTAGTTACACGATTTGCGAAGTAGCGATCACTATATAAACTCTTTCATGAAACTCGCTGCGGCTCGGATATAATTATAATGTTTGCCTTATAATTTTATAGTTTTGAATCGTCTATTATTTAAAACGATACGTGTATGCGCTATACTATTTTAAAACAAGGATTTATGGCCTTATTCTAGGGACTTTAATTTTTTAAAATTCATTTTTTAAATTAAAAATCGATCCTCCTCATTTCAATAAAATAAACTCAGAACCCCTAGATTTTTTCACTTCGTGCATTTGCACGGAAAGACGGAGTGTTAGTCCGGCCCTGGCAGAAGATTATTGCGACCATAGACCATGCCGGTGTAACAGGCCAGATTAAACCTCCGACCAGAATATACCCGAGTATGATCTGGCCTAGGCCAGAATATACCCCGGGGGTTAAACTGGCCTAGATCAAAATATACCCCACCAGGCCAGAATATACCCCTTATGCAACATGAGGATATAAATTAAAAAATGAATGAATTACTATTTAGATATTCTATTGGAGTTTTAGCATTATCTGAGAACTTAAACTCGTTTCTAATGTAGGAAAGCTGTTTTATTTACAATCAAATAATAAAATAAATGATTTTATTACTATAATGTCATGTGTGATAGGATGGAAATCAACGGGTATATATCATCTTTACTTGTGTAGACTGTAAATTTATATAAATAGTTACCATCCTATCACACATGGTCCAGATGTATCTGGGAGCGCGAAATTCAAATCCATGCAACATTTCATCAAATCGTATAGGTTCAAATTCAGTATTTAAAAAAAAAATGTTTTGCAGAAAACCAAAAGAAAGTTCCATTAGCTCAAAGCTTGTAGTCAATGACAAAACTGCTTGATCTAGCAAAACATTATAAAATTCCACTCAATATTTTTCCTTTGAATCTGGAAAATTCATATTCGCTCCATTATATATCCTTGGCCTCTGCAGTTCTGTAAACATAAATTCAGATCTTCAAGCTTTTTAAGAAAGCATGCTTCCAGACAAAACCAGTGCTGTAGTCGACAGCTATTTATCCCACAAAATATTCTTTGAACTCTACTGGTGTACTCACAATATTGCATGCATGTATTTGCAAAGTCATAGTCATTTGCTGTTGTTGACCAGCATCAGGTGTGCAGTCCGAAAGATGTAATAATATTTAGAATTTTGAACATTATTTATAATTATTTTTTCAAGGTGGCATCACCGATCTGATTCATCCCCCCCCCCCCCCAAGTAACGATCTTGAATTTCTTCGTTTTTATACGCCGTAAATGAATCGTACTTTCCCACACTATTCAACCCACCCCTTAAAAATTTCTAATATCTTGTTGAAACAATCCATCTACAGTGCCACGAAGTGGTAAATTCCGTTCTGCAATAAACGGCACACTTGAAAAGATTCTTTGTAAAAAATTGTTCCAGTGCTAAGTCTCTGTTTTGCATAAGTTTTTGTGTTTTTGTCAATTGTATTTTCTTCCTTCACCCGATTTTCCTGTTCAATCCAAGCGTCAATAGCCCGACTGTGCTTCACGACGATTCAGGATCAGCTATTTCCTCCACTTGTAAGTTTGGATTCTAGATCTGAGAACAATATGCAGCAAAAACAAAATACAGCATTTTTATGGTTCGTATAAAATAGCCAAAGACGATCTGAACACTTACAATTTAATAACATCCTCAACAAACAAACAAACAAACAAAAATCCGCATAGAAATGTCGCTTCTCAGCACTCTTATCTTGTGGATACTTTATTCAACTTCGTTTCAGATTCACGAAACGGACTTTTTCGACCAATCTAACATTTTCTTTATTGCTATTTGAAGGTGACCATCAGCCTAGATCTTTCCAATCGAATTTGATATGCTGGCTCTCATCTGCACCATACGAACCTGCATCGCCATTTTCCGTTACCGTGTCCATGACTTCTTCCTGTAAATTAGCCGATTCTTTGACCACTTCTTCTAAAGCCATCTGGCTACTTTGATCACTTGTTAGCAATTGGGAAGACGATTTTGTATAATCTTCGTTTTGAATCTGGGTATCCGAAATTAATGCTGCCAAGTGTGGCGGCGGCTGCCGAGTAACGAAATTAAATATAGCATTTTATATAGTTGTTTTGACCGTGGACGTAGTTCGCTCTTTAAATTATATATATTTTTTGTTTCTATGATTCCTGTGCGAGGCCCCCACTAATCGGAGGCCCTATGCTGCTGCCTAGTTTGCCTATGCCTAAAGCCGGCCCTGGCTGGATGGACTCAGAACACCCTTGACCCCGATAATCCTTGCCTTCACGTGGGTGGATTCGAACACGCATGCCACTCGACAAAACACGGAATGCAGGATCAGCGGGTCATTTTACCTCTATTGGAAGGCATTCAAATTAGGAATTTTCTGGACCTTCTGTTGTAATGCATAGAAATTCCTGGGAATTTTAAAGAAAATTTGAATATTTAAAAGGCGTTTTAATGCATTTCACTTTTAAAAAAACAAAAAAACTTCATTCAGTCTTTTAACTTTAATAACACTCATTATCTTTATTATATCATTCAGAATGGGACTGCATAAAGCTTTTTAATAAAAAAAAAACAAAAAAAAAAAACAAATTAAACAAACTATTTGTGTAAGAAGACAATAAATTTACGCTTTATTTATGAAATGATACTAATAATAGTAGAAGTTTCGGCTAATGCCTTCATCAGTACAATAACATAAATAATTACTTACATACTTACATATATCTTAAAACATATTATGTGATAAAAAAATGAAAAGAAAAGAAAAACAAAAATAAACAAGGACACAGAATATAGGAAAAAGCCCCCTCCTTTTAATATAAAACACCGTGACGTCACACATGGCGGACATCCACCTCCCCCTATCACAAACTGTCACCTTTCTTACACCCCCTCTGGAGCGTGACGTACTTTGTGGACGGCCCCATAAGGGTGAACCATGCCCCGGGCGCTGGCAACCAACCCTACCAAACTGTTCTGCCAAGTCGGGATAGTTCACGTTTCTCAGACTCTGTCTCTTTGGTTACCAATCAACCTCGTTTATGACACTTGACTGAGATGCTTATTACCTGGGCTACAGTACAGTAGTAATTACTAGACTTTTTTTATAGCCCCCTCAACACACATTGAGTAAGAATGTAAGGCGGTATTGGTAATGAAATTTGAACACTTTAATACGATTTATTGTATAAGTTAAGGTTATTTGAAAAAATACGTTAAATTGGAATTTGTATACAGTGTGCGACGACCGGTTTTAAGCCACTGCAAACTATGTGGGCCCCGCACTTTCATAGGCTCCGCTTATCTTTATTTTCACATTAGATCCTTATTAATTCCTTATCCCTACCCAAACTGGGCCCCGCGCAATCTGTTTCGTATACTAAACCGCATAGGGCCCCGCAATTGCTAAGACCGGCCCTGTGTAATGCTATATTGTTATGATCTGTAATTACAAATGTATCATCAATTGAAATGTTAACGATCCGATGTCAGCCGATTCATAACATTTAACCTGAAATATGTATTTATTTGCAGATGGCCTATATTTTTAAAGGGTTTTTCTTCTCCTTTTTTCTCAAGTAGACCTTGTATTACAATCTAAGAACCTCTAATCAGAGGCGGATTAAGACTGCACGGGGCCCCGGGCTGCAATCAAACGGGGGCCCTAGCCCTAACCAGCCAGCGTCCCTTAAAATAAAATTATTGTTAACAGCTAATATATGACTGTAACTAAATATTAATAATGGAAAAAAAAACGAACACGAAGAAATAACTGTTTGAAGTGTTTGCGGTATGTTACAATTGAGTGTGAAAAGAAAAATATAATTATCCACTGCTTGGAATCGAACCTGACACCGGTTGCTCTCTCCACACGGCCAGCGGAACTTGTCTCAAATGAGAAATTTTTAAAATATAAACTATATTTTATACTATGTTCTCTTAAGTGTGCCAATTAAATCAAGTTTTATCGATTATTAAGACTGAATTGCAAACAGTTGTATAGATAATATTTTTATTTTTTTGTTTTATTATATTGTCAAGGGTTCGTGCAAACATTTGTACACTTTTATTATACAATATAAAAAGTTTGGGGGCTCCCAAACCGCCGGGGGCCCCTGGCTTTAGCCCGTTCAGCCCCCCCCCCTTAATCCACCATAGCCTCTAATGCTACATAGCTTAAGATTTGGTATTCCTTGAGTCTTTGTGAATGCTAAGTATTAGAAAATCAAATGTATATTAAAATATAGTTTTGGTCAAAACAAAAGCATTCATGATTATAGAATTTGAGTTCAAATACCCACAACTCCATAAGTCTCCAAAAAGCCCCCCTCCAACCCAAATACTTTGTGACTTGTAGTGACAATAAGACCAGGGGCGTCGCTAGGGTTGGTGTCACCCGGGGCGGAAGCTCATGGTGTCACCCCTTCACGACTTAAAGGGGCGTCCATAAATGACGTCACGCGAGGTTGCCGATTCCCCCCCCCCCNCCAAGCCGTATCTTCTAAATAAAAATTATCAAGTGGCAAGATATTTTTCGTCATTTAAATATGTATTTAGTGTAAGCCTGCACTCTAATATCATAACACGCGTGAAACCATTGAAAACGTCATTAATTAAATTGTATACAATCAAATATTTAAGTGGAACTTTATTTAAAGTTGCACATTTTTGATGTAACGTTACATTTTTAAACACACCTCTCCCTCTTGTCACACATGGTCAAAGATGCGGGACACCTTCCCCCCTAGGCACGTGACGTCATTTATGCACGGCCCCAAATCGCTAGAACTCATCAAGTCTTCCAGTGGCTAATAAAGGGAACATACATAATTGTAAATTTTTGTCACCTTGTAACACTGTAAATCAGCACTGTCCCTCGCCTCATAGGAGGTATTTTTATTTCTTTACCACATGAAAAAAAAAGTTTGTATAACAGATAAACAGCTAAGTGGGGATCAATGTTCCCTCTAACATTTGCCGGTTGTTGAGCTAAATATAAAAAGCACATGTTCAAAGTTTAACAGTGTCATTTTTTGTGATCAAATTTTTGACATCTCACAGAAATACATGCACCAATCGGACCGATAATATACATTAAGTGACACATTTCTTTATCAAAATAATAGATTAGATTATATTAAAATAAACAAGAATTATAAATGTATATTTCTGTTCATCTGTTCAACTGTATTTATCATGCATAAATCAACCAAATGCCAACATACCCATAAGCCGCTAATTTATTCTGGGGGAACTCTGGCGTCTGTCTTTCAACGAGATCCATATTTTATAGACTTCGTCACGGTTGATCCGATGTCCATCATTCTGACAATATTTAATCCTCATAAGCAAGTCTAAATGTAACTCTTCCAACCTATTTCTATATTGTACTTTTAAAGAATTCATTAGGCTAAATCCACATTCGCAATCAGTGCTCGATGCAAGAAATGGGGCACAAATATCCAACAGTGACAACAGAATGACAAAGTCGCTGAACTATTCTTCAGTCATGGCAAACTGAATGATGAATCACCTTGTCGAAAGTCTGCATCAACCCACATTTGTTTTTTTTTCCGCTAGCATTAATCATAAATTTAAATTGCGATACTGATCCATACGTTTCTGCAAAATGTCTTCATAGCTTTTAAAGAATGCTTTTTATTAAGAAACTAGGGCACCAAGTTCTTCTTGTCAGAAATTAAGATTTGACGTGTCGACTAACGCCTACAACAATATACGCCATAGCATCAAGTCGTAATTTTTTTTAAAAACGAGAATCCACGTGCCAACTCAGACATTCAACGAATTTGAGAATGAGACTATGTTTTCACCCTTGAAGCCTGAAAACATTTTAGCGGCCTCTACAGACCAATGAAAATTGTCATCAAGGTGCTCATGGCCTCTTAGGTTATTGATCCTTCATTTTACAAACTGGTCGTTAGATTTTTTCCTTTGTAACAGCCTGCTTAATTTGGAAAATTATCCAACTACTTCATGAATGACATTACGAAAAAATATTTATTGACTATGACTATGGGTCATAATACAAACGGACCAGCTCTTCACAGTATTCAGTCTGTACTTGTATGTTTCTCAACAATTTGCAAAGTGCCGTGAAAGCCATCTGATTTCTGTGTCGTCTAAAAAAAAATCCTTTTCCAGGTCCAGCGCAAACTGAGTTGTCATTTCAAAGCCCTCCTTTCAACACACTATCACCCCAAAAACAACTCCCATTGTTTTGATTAAAATATCACACCAGCTTGTTCGTGACATCAAAGTCTTTTTTGTAAGTTGTCGGCGAGTGATATTTAAGTATTTGTTCTGCTTCAAGGCTAGTCACCAAAGTCAATTATTTTTTTAAGGGAGTGATTGATATTTTCCTTGTATTAAATTTAGACGAATGAGTTGAATTTTGTTGTTAGTGTCTGTTTGCTGTATGTTAGAAATGGAAGATACATTCTGGACATTTGAACTTGTTTTCATAATTGGATTTTAACAAAAGCTGCGACTGTGTCCCTGGTAGAATAAGAGATAAAATTGTTACTAACTTTTCTGGCAAAGGCGCAAAAATTCTAATTTTGTTCCTATTGAAATTTACGGCATGATAACTCAAAACTGCTGCGCGGAATCTGCAAGATAGCTGCGCGGCCGTGCAGCTTGAAGGGAACATTGGTAAGGATGGCAAATACGAACCGGAGGACAACCACCTATACATAAACATGCATATCTACGCTTGCACGCCTTAAAAAAATATATAAATTAAAAAATATAACTCAAAGACATTAAATTCATAATTTTCATCTAAAAATAACAACAACAAAACCCATCTTTTGATTTTTTAAAATAGAAGGATCGAATTCTCCGCACCCAACCCCACTGACGTGGAGGGAAGAGGGAGTGGGATCCGTCCATGATGTCCATACTTTAAAGCTCAGTTTTTTTTTAAAATATCTTTTAAAACAGAAGACACTGCCTTTTAAAAAAATCTCTCTGGTGCGGCTGTTCCGTTTTTTTTTTTTTTTTAAATTTAAAGTCGGGACGGTTTTATAATGTAAAAATGTATCCCTTGGTGTCACCCCCCTAATGGTGTCACCCGGGGCGGCCCGCCCCCCTAGCGACGCCACTGAATAAGACACCATTTTATTGGAACCACTTACTTTTTCCTTCTTCAACCATGCACTCATTGGCGTAGCCAGGTATTTGTAAGGATTTAAGGGCCCGGGGGGCGGCTTATTACCTCTTAGGGGGCGCCACATACATGACGGTAGCGTAATATGTAAAATAAAAAAAATAAAAAAATTCAGACACGAATTTTGGGGTCCCCATCAAGTGGGGGCCAGGGGGACTTTCAAATTTAGCCCCCTCTCCCTCTCATAGCTACGCCACTGCTATACTCATTAATCATCTGCCCCCTTTTTCCCATGATCCATATTCCAATATATTATAAACCACTTTCAGAGTGACAATAAACAGGTTTGCCTTATTTATATTTTTTAAAATGGGGGAAAGGGGGTGCGGTAGAGATGGAGTGAGGTAGTAGATGTAATTGGCATTGCGTACATTACATACAATCACAATTCTTTTCTCATTTCCATGGGTTATACTTTAAAGGTAAGTGAAACAATGCAGTCTCAATAAATAAAATTGTACCTCAAGAAAAGATTTGGTCGAACTTTGCAGTTAAAGTGTGAGAATCACTTCGCAGCATGCCCTTGGGTTATATATTTATTTTTACCGTGTAAATTAAACGATGCGTAACATAAGAATGCTGTGCAAAACTTTGACCTTCTGAGCAGTTGGATGTGTAGTCGTTTCATCTACGTGCTGTGTTTATTCTCTGGACTGCGACATCTCAAGCAAATGTTTTAAGAAGCGGCAATACGAGCGAATTATATGTGAAAGTACTTATTAATATTTATCTATCAAATACTACTATTTGTGGATTACTTAAATGTAAATAAGTACTCCGTAAGTTCATAAAAACCCAAGCAAATTAGACATTTACATTTTGAAATAAGTAGATCTACGAAATTAATAATGTAAACTTATTTTACATTTAATTTTTTTTTTGTGCAAGTTGACAAATGAGCGATACGTTCATCTGTTTTCTTTAGTCTTTAGGCTTACACCGTACCCCCATAGAGTGGATCTTGAAAACTAACAAGTAGCCTACATACACTAGACGAAGCCGTTTGGCACTGGTTACTTTTTTTTTTTTTTTTAACTTGTTGCATGTCAAAATATTTCATTATATAAATTTGCGTTCTGAGTTATCTTAAAACTTTAAAGCCAAAGCGACAGCAGACGGCTGAATGTTATTCACTTAGTCTTAGTGTCTTAGCTTGACACTGTAGCCGTAGCAGTAAGAAATTAGGCTATGAGGTCAAAGTCATTATGGGCTTATGTACTTTGAAAACAACAGACGTCACTGATAACCAGCTGTAGTCAAGGTTAGGCAAGTTTGTTTTTAATGCTAATGGGACCACGGGTTTTTTAATACTAAGACTAATGGGGGCCAAGATCGTCAACATGCAAATAACATGAGAACGTTAGCTTTCTTCGCATAGGTAATGTCCTAGTACGATTGTATCCTTTAATTTAACAGTTGGTAAATTATTCACCCCCCAACCTCTGCTCTCTTATACCTTCATCTTGACGCCCCAGGCTCGCAGTTTCTTCACAGTCTATTCACACACTCTCTTCTCCCCTTCTTATCCCATTCCCAAACCGTCTTCCCACGTTGCAGACCTATTCACCCAGACCATAGACAACAAACAACCTCTATCATTTCACTTCACCCGACCGACTCTACCTTGACCCCTAGCTTCTACTTCTACTGCGTATCCTTGTTTACTTTCTACCTCTACATTGTTAATGATCATACTCATGCTAATCACTTCAGTTTTAAATTTTATCAAAATTGATTCAATTTAGTCAACACTTGGCACATAATAAAGAGAGTTGGATTTTAAAAACATTAATAATTGTAGTAGGTGCAACTTTCAGAAAATTAACCAATAGAAAACATATACATTTATTCTGTCATCACTTCGAAGATTGTAATGAATCAAAGTTCCTGCTATACAAGTTGAATTCTGATCTAGGCTTACAAGTTTAAACAACAACGCAATATTTTAAATGTACTTTCCTTTCGAAATTATTTGTAAATTTGTACCAACTTTTCTCCTAAACAAGTTAAAAAAAACTTGGACATATGTGTGGTTTAACTTTCATTGAAATAGTTATATTAGTTGTGCTGAGTGCGGGGCAAAAAAAGGTCATGCAAGGAACTTCATTCGTCCGTCGCTAGATTTTTTTCCCCTAGGAGGCTTTTGATGGTGTTGAAAATAAATGATGGTTTTCAGTAATGTTTGATTGCCACCGTAAACAAATACAGTATCAGTATGTGTGCTCGGGAATGGTTGCGGGCTGGGGGGCGTTGTCAGTGACCGGGAGATCATGGTGTCTGGATATCATTAAATCAAGACTAAGACACTTGTATGTTTTGAGTTGAATAATCACTTACATAGTCATACTCTAGATCAGGGGTCTCCAAACTTGTCTGCCGAGGGGCCCCATCAACTGTCAAATAGCAGCTTGGTGGTCTACTACTAACCCCCAACTACTAAGTTTTGTGGGAAACTACAGATAAAAATAGTATCTTTTTTGGATATTAAAAGCTCTGGAGGGGCCGGATGAGAGGGCCTCGCGGGCCGCATCTGGCCCGCAGATCATAGTTTAGAGACCCCTGCTCTAAAAATATGTATAGAAAACTTGGTGAAAATGCCATGTTCTACTGAGACTTTAAAAATATGTTGTAAAATTTTGTAACTGATGATTACGTTAATTAAAAGTATGCTATAACAAGTAGATATAATAATGTATTTATAGGTAGGGAATTCCCGGCTTTCCAACGCCCATATGGGACAAATTAAAAACCTGTTTCCAATTGCATATTTCAAAAAGTATTTCATATTGACCTCTAAATTCTTTTTTCATTTTACTGTGCTCCTTAGAACATCGCCTAATTACTAATATAATAGCGGCAGATGCGTCACTAGGGTTGGTTTCACCCGGGGCAATAGTTTATGGTGTCACCCCACCCCAACTTACCCCATAGATCTCAGTTTTCCCAGTGCCGAATAACAAATAATACCTTTTTAAAAAATCCGCCAGGTGCTGGATATAGCCGGATTTATGAAGTGAAATCCTACCGGAGCCGGATTTTGTAAAAATTGCCGGATTCCGGATTTGCGTCGTCGAAATCCGGTACACCGCTACAAACAACTGGAACATACAGAATTTTATATATTGGTGGCATCCATTGAGATGGTGTCAACCGATGCGGACCGCACCCCCATTCCATCATAGTGACGCCTCTGGAGTAACTAACTAATTAATTTCGTGACGGTGACCCTTAAAATAGCACACAAAAAAGAGCGCAGATGAAAATTGAGGGTGATTTTTCTAATTCTAATAGAGGATAATTTTTCAAGACGAACTACCTGTGAGGTAAAGCGCTCTTATTCTCTTATGTTTGCGCTCATTTGTCGTCGCTCTTTCATCGTGTGCTCTTTAATGACACGTGACTACAATTAAAGACACGTAACTACAATTTAAAGACACGTGACTACAATCTAAACAAGGAAAATGTCCCAAACACATGTCAGACAAGCGTTGAACTAAAAATAAAATAGTTCATTAATTAAATAAATGACATTTTATTAAAGTTTAAGTTTGGTCTGTCATACTTTTGAACACAAAAATAGCTCGATAAAACTCTCACTATCTTTCCCTCTTTTAACAAATTTAAATTAAGGAACAACTTGCTTATCGTTACTGCTTCAATAATGTGGAACTAGAATTGTAGGCAAAATAATTGAAAATAGCTGATAATATCTTCAACATAATGGTCAGACCAGACATTTTTCAACGTCAAAACATTCGTTGCTGCAGTTTCGCAGATGCGGTTCTGATCGGCGCCGTCCTTATCTTATCTTATCTTATCTTTACAGTCGCTCCTTCTATGTAGAAGATAATTACGTCCACAGACCATAACAGATTATCTGTTGGCAAGTAATGCAGCGTTCACATGCCACGGCTATAAGGGTTCCACGCATTACCCAGCCGCCTAGCTATTGTTAGGTACCTATTCGGAGCTGGGGGATTCAGGGACGCGCTAGGCCCCGGGAAGGGATCCTTGCCTTCGCATGGATTCGAACCCGTGACCATGGTATGCCAATCGAGCGCGCTGCTACTCGACCACCGCGTCCCCTTAATCAACTTTTTTTCAGCTGCCGAACGTACGCATCAAGCGATCTATGAGTGAAAATAGTTTCATACGAAATTGACTAGACTGAAATGTTTTCGTGTGAAAATAATTTCGTGTTAAAGGATATTAGGGGCCGTCCATAAATGACTTCACGCAATTTTGGCCGATTTTTTACCCCTCCCCCTCTTGTCACGCGTTGTCACAAAATCGCAGACACCCCCTCCAATAATACGTCACAAATCTTTGACCCCCCCTTACCCCCCTCCCAAAAAAAAAACAAAACAACAACGACAACCTTACTTTCTATTTGAAATTAAGTATGTTTCAAATAACTTTTTTGTCATTTAAGTATTTATTTAGTGTAGGTCTACATTGTATTATTGTAACACGAGTGAAGCTATGTAAACCGACATTAAATAAATTGTAAGCCAGTGCTTCTCAAAAATTTTCGTATTAGACGACCGGAAGGAATTTTCTCCTTTTCACCAGGTACCGGTGCATGCTTTTCCCGCTTTGACATGATTTTTCTCTGTACTGATTTGATAGCAAAATGGCTACATGGCTTAAAGCCATAAGATAAGTATGAATTTGGCTTGTTCTATATATTACATTTTAAAAAAAAAATGTTTAGTTGCCAAGGCATAGCAAGACAGCTAATGAACAATGCCACGGTTATGTCAAAGACATTTGATGTGATTAACCTTCGCGATTAAGCTGTTGATGTTACAAGGATCATTGCATTGTTGACAAACCTGGAATATATAGATACAAGACAATTCCTCAAATCGATTTCTATCTCATAATGACAGTTTTCATGCAAAGTATATGCACATCAAATAGGCATTTGAGATAAAATTACCACATTGATATCACATCTCATGTTTTCTAAAAATGATTAGGTATGCGCTGGAAAAGGAATATGGCGAGTACTGTACGAACCCCACATTGTGCAGGAAATTAGGGTGTCATCTTGTGCGTCGCAAAATACAGTAATTCCTGCAAGTTGAAGATACTATGAGACTATGACATTAATAAAATATCCAATATTATCATAACTTTTTACTCCGAAGCTGAAAAGTTTTTTTTTTTCTTTCAGAGTTTAACGTAAGTTACACAGGAGTTGTAAACAATAATGTCACCGATGGACGAGGCGTGTTTAAATTGTCGCATTCTCTTGTGGAATTTATAAACTAATGAAAAATACATGGTTACCGCTATCGGACTGTCTAGCCAAGGGGTTGGTAAACAGCGATAAATTATATCATTTGGGGTAAAAGGGAACTCTTGGGGGTAATGCTGAATCATTGTGGGCATATAAAATTTGCTAGAATCCACTCATTTTGGGGTTAATTAACCATAATGTTAACATAAACTTTCATAATTTTAATTTTTAGGTATCCTTTTGAACTGGTCCGTTTTTTGAAAACGTCTAACCGGCCTTCAAAAATCGAACTGCGATACTTATATTTAATTTAATTGCATACAAATTAAACATTGAATATTTATCATCACTGTTAACTTCTTTGTTTAGAAAAAGTATATTTTAAAATAATATGACTGACGTAAGAAAGAGGTCGGCGAACAGGGGTAAATTACCTCATTTGAGCTCAAAAGGGAATTCTTGGGGATAATGCAGACTCATTCGGGACATATAAGTTTAACATCTACTACAATCCACTATATATATTAAAATACTTCAAGTGTACGTGTACGCGTTGAACATATGCCAACTATTGAACCGGTTGCTTCCAGAAAATGCATTTGTTAAATTTGACAACTATGTAGATTTCTTACCTACGTACTATACGAAGACACCTAAATCCACATTACTTTCATTTATATTGACACGAGTAATAATAATCTTAATCCTCATGACTTGACTGCATCAAGTATTCTTTCTGTCATATTTAAAATAAATGCCTTAAAAAACTGAGCTAAGAAGAAAAGTTTTTTTGTGCTCCTGTCGAAATGCGAAAACTTTTACTAATTTTAAATGTGCACATTTATCATTATATTTAGAATGGACAGGGGCGTTTGACCAAAAACCAATCCAACAATCACATGAAACTTAAAACGTTTATAATTGTATCAAATAGATTCATCTCCCCCCAACCCCCGCCCCTCCCCCCCCACCGAAAAAATGGATATTCCTTGTCGTTTTGACTTAAAATATCTACACATAATCCTATCAATATCTATTTAGACACTTGTGATGTTTGTAAAACCCACCATTTGAAGTTTCGGTGAAGGGGGGGAGGGGGTAACCGACAAAAAAGTTCGCAGACTACTGCCGTGAGTGAACCAAACAACGCTGAGGCTACATCACAAATGCTTTGATGTCAACATCTAACGACTCAGGGTTACAATTTCACATGTTCTCATGTCGGTTCTCAAACTTAAGGATTATAATCAGATTTAATTTTCATGTCTTGATAACTTACGCCAACCGGCGTTTGATGGCCTATCGACCGGCACTTTGAGAAGCACTGATAAAAAAATTCATTAAATAAATTTTAAGCGAGCAAATTTTTCAGTGAATGTTTAATTTAAAGTTACCTTTTTGGTGTGACGTCACGTTTCTTCAACCCCCCCTCCCTCGTCACGCATCATCACAATAGTGTGACCCCCCTACTCCCTAGGAGCGTGACGTCATTTATGGGCGGCCCCTTAGGGAAAAAGTACCTACACTAAAGAAAATTCAGTTTCTTGAGTACATAATATTAACATAGATATGGATATTTGCATGCCTTTAATAAATAAAAAGAAAAGAAAAATATTAACTCAAAGAATTTAACGCGTAATTTTCCTTTAAAAAACAACAAATAAAACCCATCTTTTGATTTTTTGGGAGAATAATCTTATTTGCCCCCTTCCCATGGTGGAGGGGGTAGTGAAGTGGGTTCGTTTCACTGGCTACACCATGTGTCGGTATGTCAAAGCCTAATTAGCTTTGTTTCATCCCCTAGTGACGCCAGTGTATGGCTGTTTAAGTCACAATACTCAAAAGACTGCCAGGAATAGTGCATTTACGTTCCTTCTTTTGAAAAAGGGCAGATTGCTCTCAAGCCGTTTGGACTCGAGCCCCCAGGCCCCAGACTATCTTACTTCCCCATTGCATTTCCCACTTTATTATTTTTTTTTAAATGTTACATCCTTAACATGTAACATACTGTAATATTCTATCTTATCATATTTCCCTCCCTATTTTAGGCCCAGATTCTATTTTTCTTGTTTTATGTCAGTATTCGATATGTTGTTATTTTCAAAGACTACCTATTCTGAATTCTTTTTTAAAAATAATAATAATAATAAAATAAAAAAGCGTGTCGGGTGTCCTGTGTCTTTTGATACCACATGACTTTTCAGTTCAGTGATATAGCAGTCCAGCAGTCCTCGTGCAACCGGGACACCGGTTCGTACAGCGGTGTTTCCCCCAATTTGAATGTAGAACATATGTGAAGCTTATATTATATGTAAAGGGCGGTGTGAGGGGGGTGTTGAAAATGTTTTAGCATTTCAAAAGATGCGGGTCGTGTGGACAGAACAGGGAAAAGCATTACACCATATTGGTTGCTAGGGAAAAAAAGCTTGGGGGTTGGGGGGCTCAGAGCAAAATGACTGGGAAACGCTGTCATAAACCAAAGCTCCTCTCTACAGCCGAAAAAGTTTCTTTTCTTTGTGCGTCATGTCCCTACGAAATGCAACAGTCATCAATTTGAGAGGCCGCTGTGGTTGTAAAATAAAGGCATTCGTTGTAAAATAAAGGCATTCTTCTTCTTCCCTTGTTCCACCGCCCCATCCTTGTCCACTTGTTTAAGGAGGTTTGATTCATTTAGTGTTTTAAATTTAAAGAAGTTATACAATTTAAAATTAAAGGGTCTCGCGGCGGGAGTTAACTATTTAAAACTACCAACAACACAACTAAATGAATAGATAAAAATTAACTTACAGTTTTGTGTGTGTGTGTGTGTGTGTGTGTGTGT
>MUZC01000443.1:292209-303896 GCA_002072015.1 Radix auricularia | reverse complement strand
CTGTTGGTCTGTACACATTGGTCTGTTGGTCTGTACACATTGGTCTGTTGGTCTGTACACATTGGTCTGTTGGTCTGAACACATTGGTCTGTAGACATTGGTCTGTTGGTCTGTACACATTGGACCGTTGATGTACACCAGTGCCATCTTGTATAGAATGAAGTTTGAACCCGATCCACACACAAGGCGCCGTGACCTCACGGCAATTCAAATAATCGATATCCGATCGCCTAGCAGAGAATTGGGCCCTATTTTAATTAAGTGTGTAAACGAGACATCGAGATAGCCTTGTGTGGTATACAAGGTTTACTTTCGTTCTTATTGCGATGTACCTTACCCGATGTGGACCTTTGGTGTATGTAAACATAATTCTCAGAGGCATATCTTCCTCCGAATGACCTCAGGGTAAGGGGGGGGGGGTCCAAGAAGAAGTGTATCGAGGGTAAGTGACATCTGGACTGGATTACAATTGTCTCCCTTTGCACGAATGTTGTTTTACACCATTATCTGTTGTTTTCATTCAATGATCATTAAAATTTAAAATCAGGTGTGAAAGTACCCCGACACAACCACACAACCACACGACCACACAACCACACGACCACACAGCCACACGACCACACGACCACAAGACAACACAACCACACGACCACAAGACAACACAACCACACGACCACACAACCACAAGACCACATAACCACACAACCACACGACCACACAACCAAACGACCACACGACCACACGACCATACAACCACACGACCACACGACCACACAACCATACGACCACAAGACCACACAACCAAACGACCACACAACCACACGACAACACGACCATACAACCACACGACCACACAACCACACGACCACACAATCACAAGACCACACGACCACAAAGATCTTATCACATCTCCCAACGGCTAGCGGTGTCGATGGCTGGTACTCTTCTCGCCGGAGAACCAACAATTCGGGGTCATTTGGTCTGTTCGGGGTCATTTGGTCTGACCAAAGTTTTGTGTGTGTTTCCAAGCCTCAGTTCATGTTTTCATCCGTCAGATTATCCCATCGCACATCGCAGTTAGCCTGATGTGACGGTCAGTTAGCCGGATGTGACGGTCAGTTAGCCTGATGTGACGGTCAGTTAGCCTGATGTGACGGTCAGTTAGCCTGCTGTGACGGTCAGTTAGCCTGATGTGACGGTCAGTTAGCCTGATGTGACGGTCAGTTAGCCTGATGGGTAGGTCAGTTAGCCTGATGTGACGGGCAGTTAGCCTGATGTGACGGGCAGTTAGCCTGATGTGACGGGTAGTTAGCCTGATGTGACGGTCAGTTAGCCTGATGTGACGGTCAGTTAGCCTGATGTGATGGGCAGTTAGCCTGATGTGACGGGCAGTTAGCCTCCCGTGACGTGCAGTTAGCCTGATGTGACGGTCAGTTAGCCTGATGTGACGGTCAGTTAGCCTGATGGGTAGGTCAGTTAGCCTGATGTGACGGGCAGTTAGCCTGATGTGACGGTCAGTTAGCCTGATGTGACGGTCAGTGAGCCTGATGTGACGGTCAGTGAGCCTGATGTGACGGTCAGTTAGCCTCCTGTGACGGTCAGTTAGCCTGATGTGACCGTCAGTTAGCCTGATGTGACGTGCAGTTAGCCTGATGTGACGTGCAGTTAGCCTGATGTGACGGTCAGTTAGCCCCATGTGACGTGCAGTTAGCCCATGTGACATGCTCTCTGCTATCATCTCTCCTTTATGTTTGAGGTCCATCTCACACAACTTCCTCTTTGTTCGTTGAGGGAGACTCATTGCCTATACGTTCTTAGTCTTGTTACGTTGCCGGGCTCACTCATACCCCGCTTACATATTATTTCTTTACTAATCTATAAACCTGATTGCAGTCTCACCCACATATTCCTCTAGCAATCGTCCATGTATCTTTCTATAAGTACCACCTTCCTCTAGCAAGCGTCCTTATATCTTTCTATAAGTACCACCTTCCTCTAGTAAGCGTCCATGCATCTTTCAATAAGTACCACCTTCCTCTAGCAAGCGTCCTTGTGTCTTTCAATAAGTACCACCTTCCTCTAGCAAGCGTCCTTGTGTCTTTCAATAAGTACCACCTTCCTCTAGCAAGCGTCCTTATATCTTTCTATAAGTACCACCTTCCTCTAGCAATCGTCCTTATATCTTTCTATAAGTACCACCTTCCTCTAGCAAGCGTCCTTATATCTTTCTATAAGTACCACCTTACTCTAGCAAGCGTCCTTATATCTTTCTATAAGTACCACCTTACTCTAGCAAGCGTCTTTGGATATTTCAATAAGTACCACCTTCCTCTAGCAAGCGTCCTTGTATCTTTCTATAAGTACCACCTTACTCTAGCAAGCGCCCTTGTGTCTTTCAATAAGTACCACCTTCCTCTAGCAAACGTCCTTGTATCTTTCAATAAGTACCACCTTCCTCTAGCAAACGTCCTTGTGTCTTTCAATAAGTACCACCTTCCTGTAGTAAGCGTCCATGTATCTTTCAATAAGTACCACCTTCCTCTAGCAAACGTCCTTGTGTCTTTCAATAAGTACCACCTTCCTGTAGTAAGCGTCCTTTGTCTTGCACTAACTACCCCATTCATTCTCCGTTATGCCAACATTGATCCATACTTTCAGCTCATCCATAATTACAACTCAAACAATCACTATAAATTTCAACAATCAATAGCTTCATCTTTCAGTGACCAGTCGCTATACATTCCATTGACCCATTATTTTACACCTGGTGTATCTGTTATCACTTTGCTGTAGTTGTTGTTGTTGTCAATGTTTCTGTCATCAATCGTCAAACAAGCCTACGGTTTAGATTTCGCGTCTCGACACATGCTCGGACAAGATCGAACCTCTCGAAGACACCCGTTGACTCTTACCTGTATAGTTACTTCCGTGTAGCAGCCCGCACCCCCCCCCCCTAACGATCAGTGACATGTCGTGTGACTGCCTTGTTGACATTTGTAGACGTTGTCTTGTCGCACTGTTATTGATCTCTGATGGACACGCCTGAATGCACGCAGACATGGAATGCTGCACTGTATGGGGGACACAAGGTTGACTGAGTAATGACATGAATGAGAGAGAAACCCTACACGTGTCTTAGCCAGGCGCTTGTAAAAAACGTTTAAAAGACAATCTTTGTTTCTGCTCTGGGAGTGAGAGAGAGACTCAGAGAGAGGTTGATGTGAACTATTGTAAAAGTGGGTCAATGAGACGGTCAAGCGGAATGAGATGGATCTAACGGAATGAGACGGTCAAGCGGAATGAGACGGTCAAGCGGAATGAGAGTTAACAAAACATACAGAACGGCCTGACCACATCACAGATTTCTGAAAAGAAATTTGTTACGTTTTTTAAACGCTGTTCCTGGAAACAAAAAAATTAAATGAATAACTTCTATCAAATATGATTTCAAACCTTAAAATAATCCTTATCTTATAATCTTATCTTATCTATTACAGTAAAGATGCTTCTTCTAAACAGAAGATTATTCCGTCCTTCGCGTATTCGTGCTGTGTGTCTAGTCTTGCATTTTAAAAGAATTTTAAACTTTAACGGTGGGTTGGATTTGTTTCCCTTAATTGCTCATTCAAATCTGACCCATGATCTTTACCCATGACCTTTGACCTGTCTGTGTTGGCAGTACATGAAACATTAGTAAGCGTCGTATTCGTCTGACTCGGTGGTTCCGTGGTAAGATCTAGTGTTAAAGACATTGTAGAGTGGGTTCGAATCCCGGAAAATAATAAATTATGCTTAAAAATAAATTAAACTGTAAGAAAAAAATTTATCGTTGTGATTTTGTTTTTGGTTTAATTTATTCGCTGATTTAATAACGTTATATTCTGAATTTTCTTTGGCTTTTGTGTAAAAAGCAACTACACACCAAAAATAACAACACACCAACAACAACAATACACCAACAACATTAACACACCAACAACAACACATCAATAACAACAACACACCATCAACACAGCAATAACGACAACACACCGACACACCAATCAATCTCTCAAACATACCTTTAAAAAAAATAATTGATTTTAAATATTTTTACACGCATGTCCTAGGTCATTGCTCCGTAACGATTAGAGTCAAGTCCCTTGTATTGATTTATGTCAATGTTCGATTTTTAAAATGAAAGTTTGATTATCAGAAACTTTTAGTTTACTTATAATTTTTAATTTTATTTTACCGGACATCGGAATCTCAACCAATCAATCATTCAATCATTCAATTAATCAATCATTACTATAAATTAAATTGATAAGATTAAAAAAAAAAAATTTCAAGCAGCACGTTTTACATTTTACATCAAAGTGACAAAACTCGACACTTAAAAAGGAGGAATATCTCTTGCACATAGCCATCAAATAAATGTATCTATTTTATTATAGATATAATTTTTTTAAATATATAAAAACTGTTAAACTTGGGGTAAATTGCCGATAAACATGGTGTAGGTTGGTGATAAACTTGGGGTACATTTATTATAAACTTGGGGTAAATCGGTGATAAACTGGGGTTAAATTGGTGATAAACTTGGGGTACCATTATGATAAACTGGGGGTAAATTGGTGATTAACTAGGGGTAAATTGGTGATAAACTTGGGGTAAATTGGTAATAAACTTGGGGTACATTTGTGATAAACTTGGGCTATATTGGTGACACGCAAACATACAGTGCCATTAAAACAGACAAGGTGACGGTGCACTTGTCAAAATGCCCTGTGTCAAGCGATGACGGTAAGGAAATCTAGCTCTTAGAATTGTGTGTGGGGGGAGGGGGGAGTAAGGGCGCTCTGTACAGGTGCGTACAGGGTTGGTGGAGGTGGAAACCAATTGAGACGGTATCAGAGAGGTGATGATTGAAGCAGTGATGCGACGGGGTTGGGATGGGGGCAGGGAGGTGGGTGGGACCTGATTTTAAGGGGGAAATAACCGCATGGTTTAAGTGAAAATATGTGCGGTCCAGAGTTACTTTTCTTTTCAAAGTTGACGAAAGTTAATGTTACCCACAGCGGCGTAGCGTGGGTATGTGCCGCCCGGGGCAGAACCAAAATTTGCCGCCCCCTCCCCCGAAAATGTATTTAAACGCTGTAAAGTAAAGATAGTTTTTATTAGAAAGTAATAATGACACTGCAATATAGATCTTATCTTAGATATACAGACGCTCCTTCTATGCAGAAGATAATTGCGTCCACAGACCATGAGAGATGATCTGTTGGCAAGTGATGCAGCGGTCACAGGCCACGGCTATAGGGGTTCCACGCATTACCCCAGCCGCCTAACTATTGTCTAGTTAGGTACCCATTCGGAGCTGGGTGACTCGGGGACTCCTCAGGCCCCGAGAACAAATCCTCACTTTCGTGTGGATTCGAACTCGTGACCATCGGTATGACAGTCGAGAGCGCTACCTCTCGACCACCACGTCCCAGAGAAGTTTAATTTCTTTAAGAAAATTAAAATTTTCTGATTTTCCTGATTGCACCCTCTTTTGTGTATCAATGTGTCCGGCTTTGCCATTCTCAATAGCCAAAATTGAAATAGCAATAGATTGGAAAATAATTTTGGCGTAATCGTTATTGCTTTTAATTATATTTTCATGAACTTAATTTTAGAGAAGCTGTTTGAAGACCTTGCATTACTGAAGACTTTTGTAAGCAATGTTCAAATTAATTATATTATTTTAGGCAAGGTAACTTTGAGCTTTAATATCTTAATAAACTTTTATAAATCAAGTAGTCTTTAATTTATTAATGTTTTTTTTTTACCCGTGGTAATATTCTTTGCTTGACGTGGTAATAGTCTTTGCTTGACGTGGTAATAGTCTTTGCTTGTCGTGGTAATAGTCTTTGCTTGACGTGGTAATAGTCTTTGCTTGACGTGGTAATAGTCTTTGCTTGACGTGGCAATTGTCTTTGCTTGACGATATCATTTGAAAGCTCTCATTTAAAGCCAACATTTCAAAGTCTAGCAGATCGCCTGGTGTACGAACATTGTGTAAGTTTTCTAAATTCTACATACCTGCCAAAATCTCATGAATTTCTACAGTAATCTCATTTTATGAATAATGTAACTTTCTTCTCTACTGTTTTTTTTAAAAAAATAACATGGATACATATTTTGGATCACCAAAAATTGTGCTCTCTGCTCTACTTTGACTTGAAGATTCGATTAAAAGGATGAGGTCTCCACATACAATTGTATCAAATGTTAATGCATCTTAAAGTATTTCAATAATTTCTCTGATAGCATTATCTCCTTAGCATTTTGTTTTGAAGAACAATACATTTATGAATTATTTTGCGCATGTTTGACATAGATTTAAAAAAAAAATATAAGGATTTTTATTGTAACTAGCAAAGTTCCTGCGTCTGTTTGTCTGATGAGCTTTTTTTTCTGCCTCTGTCAGTTTTTCTATAGCTTTCGAAATAATCTCGAAATGGCTATAGATTATATTCAAAGTTTTGTATTCCGAAGCCTTGCTTGTAAAGTAAGAAAGTAAGTAGATATTACAAATAGGGCTGTTATCGATTAATTTAAATTTAATCGTTAACTTTTGAAAAATTACCGAATAATTAATCGATAATTTTGATTAAAGCTGAAAATAAGATGTATGTCGTCATTTAACAAAAAATTTCATAAAATGCCCATAACCTAAGTATTTAATAAAAAAAATATTTTTAGGCGATATATTTAAATGTAAGTAGCTCAATTTAATGTCAAAGAATTTAAATTTTGTTATTGTTAATTAACTAAAAACAATGTTTTTTTTTTTTTTCAATAATTTTCCTTATAAAAACTACTTATTTTAAGGTTTCCACTTTAAAAATCTTTTTTTTTTTAATGGAGAAGTTTGTACGTAAAAAAAAAACTATGATTAAATATTAATAATTAATTATTTAGTAATAAATAGGAAAAAAAATTAAAATATTTTCTTTAATTTTAATCACCATTATATCGATTAAAGTAATTTTAATCGATAAAACATTTTACCGATTAATCGGTAATTTCCGCAGCCCTAATTACAAACGATTATGGGCATGAATAAGAATCCGTAAGAACGTTCTAGAGTACAAAAATAGATAATTCGTTTCAGTCTGATTATTACGTAAACAGATTAGATTTTATGAACTATTTGAGCATAATTTGACAGTGAGATTTTATGTTATTTCGTCTTTCTTAAACGCCTGAATACTTTCCAGCCATAAAGAAAAAGTATTAACACACGGAGATCCCCTGCAATCCTCTATTTTAAGATCGTCATTTGTTAAAAATCATTTCAGAAATGTTAGCAGATTCACTTTACTTCAATGAAATATTTTTAAAAAATTTACAATGTCTACTTCTTTGCTTTCAATCGTTAATTACAAATCCCTTAACTGGACTTTTTTGGTGATTATGTGAAATATATGATGTATAACGTATTGTCACTTATGTGGTTAGTATGATATGAATGTTTATTTAATTAATATATGTATTGTTATCCCCACGGAAAGCGCTGTGAGCCCGGCTCCTAGCTGGGATACAGCGCTATATAAATTATCATTTTATTATCGTCATTATTATTATTAAGAGCTATTGAATACAATAGAACAATATGGGTTATCTTGTTCCTGAAAAAGGATTATATATAGCACTTAAAATTGCTTTGAGTTCAGTTTGAATTTTAGATGACACTTTTTAAAACCATTTTTTCATACAATGTTCTAGGAGTGCTCGATCGCACTTGGGAAGCAAATGCATTGGTTCCGTAATATTGACTTCATTTGCAATAGTATTGTCCTCTCAGGGGCCCAAAAACACAATTACTTTTTCAAGGTATTAATAATGTCAAATTTTTTTTAAACAAAAACGTTCTGCCACTTTGCTTTTTAAAAATCTTTAACAAATTACAGTTGTTCATTGTCAATACTTTTGTATCCGATTTCTGATCCTTTCAAGTTTTGGAAAACTTTGGAAATGTTGAGCACTTGTTCATGGGTGGCTACGTTGGGATATATATATGCCTGCAAAGTTTTAATTTCATTAAGTAAACAATTTTGTTCATTATTTTTGTTGATGCTTCAAATCAAAAGACATTAAAATAAAAGCAATAATGTAGATTAGTAGACTTGTAGACTAGTAGACCTGTAGACTTGTGTAGTATAGCCTCCTGTCATTAATAATGTAAATATTTTCTCTACGGCTGGTACTGGTTCAATTTGTTTTGGTTGAGCTGCGGTAATTAATTACATGTCAAAATGAGGGGTGAGACTGCAATCAGGTTTTCATTGACTCTTTAGATTTCACCGCAGCTAATTTTTTGTTTTTTAATTTTTTTATATTCGTTTTATTTATTTACTGTATGTCCGTTGAAAAAGGCTCTTTGCCGAAACGTTCGCTGATTTGCTACGCCCTGTCAGGCTAACCCTTACCCTGTTTACGTCTTTTCAATTTACTTACAATTCCATGGCTCCCAAACTTTGCAACGTAACACACTCAATTCGGTCTGTTATGCTACACACTCAATTCGGTCTGTTATGCTACACACTCAATTCGGTCTGTTATGCTACACACTCAATTCGGTCTGTCATGCAAGAAACCTCTTTTGTTGACGTGTGTTTGTCTAAAAAATAAATAAATGATAACACGAGGGAAAATTTAATAAGTAAAAAAAACCAATAAATTAATAATAAATTGGATGAGATATTTTTTTCTTAAATTTTACTTGAAATTTAAATCAATAATTAAAAAACAACAACAACAACAACAACAAACGATTATGTGATTAATCGTTAATTTCCGATGCCCTGCTTTTCTGATGGGGCCGTTACTACCTGACTACACTACTGGCACTACTGGCATCATAGCCACTGAACTCAAATTGAAAGTTACTTTTAGACACATCCAGTAAGTGTCGGGTTTTCGGAACTGGACCATCAGCAATTATTTGTGAATAGCAACTAACTACCCACTGTTGGGAAGTGGACCATCAGCAATTATTGGTGAATAGCAACTAACGACCCACTGTTCGCGAATGTTTCTTTTTAAAAATCCTTTATATTAACTTCATCGTCGTCTCCTCGTTTGGCTGAAAAACAAAAATAAAAAATGACCAATTTTCCGCCATTCTATCGAGCTGAAATTTTGCACATAGACTCGTGTCACCTAACAATGCATTGTGTCAAAATTTCAGATCGATCGAATGTACCGTAATTAAATTAATGAATATTAAGTTGATCTCTATGTAGCATGTGTAGCCGTCTGCTATAGTTGACCTCCACGGGTCTCTGCAGGTTCACGCCAGCCCTCGATGTCATAGAGGTCTATCACGGTGTGTCGCGTGGTGCGTATTAGAATGAGCATTATCAATACTTTTAGTTATGTCTCATGTAAGGGATTTATAGTCAAAAATTTTGTTTTTACGGTTCGTTTAATTTTCTTTCAGATTCACCCCACCAGATGGCGTGTGCGACAGAGGTCATGGCCGCGGACCAGATAACTCTGGTAGGCTTCAGATGTTTTTTTTTAGTTGACGCAATAAATTGTTGGCATAAACATTCATGTTTGGTGCACAGTCCGTTTGGACGCGGGTCAGTGCCCGGGAATACTCTAAGTGTTTATTTGCTGTTGTTTTTTGTTTTTTGAGGGGTGGGGGGGTAATTTTTTTTCTTTCTTGGAGAAGGGGCGCTGGGGGCATTTCCTGGGGGTCTTAGGTTGTTGGTACAAGCAGTTGAGTCTTTCACTTCAAAAGTTTCGAGTGACCCTGGATTTTTACATTCCATGATGGTATGTGCAAGTATAGAGGGTATAAGACAAGAGCAGAGGATACTGACTAGTATAGAGGGTATAAATTAGGATAGAGGGTATAAATTAGTATAGAGGGTATAAATTAGTATAGAGGGTATCAACAAGTACAGATGGCAGAGGCCTCACTAGGTTTGGTGTCACCCAGTCACAACTTAATCCATAGTACCCCTCCGAGTTTCCCAGTGCCAAGTAACGGGAACATGTAGGAATTTACATTTTGGTGTCACCCACTGATGGTTTTAACCGGGGCGGCCCGCCCCCACCGCACCCCTAGTGACGCCACTGACAGAGGGTATAAAGTAGTACAGAAGGTATAGTTTAGTATAGATGGTATAACAGCTAAATCCATAGTCTTAATAATTAATCAATGATGTATCATTAACTAACGAACGGAATGCGTGTCCGTTCAGATTCTTGGTAAAATTAGTACAAATATAAGATTCCAGTCAGTCGAAAGACGGTTAAACGCCTGGCAATTACGGGTTACCGTGCGGATAATGTTGGATGTTATTCGCACCGCCAAAAAACGCGCGAATAACGCTTGCGTTTTAAAAGAAATCAGTTCTTTCAAGCAATCCAGTGCAGCATACAAGACTTAATTGTTCTTGTTACAGCAACAGGAAGTGGTGAGACTTGCTTGTCAGTAAACGCCCAAAAGGAGGCTCAATCCGCACTTATCCATAGACTCATTGCTTGTGGGGGCGGGAAGGTTTAGTTTTGTTTCTTTGTTTGGGAATTAGCTTTGTAGTCCTAGGATAAGTACGACTAGAGCTTCCACAAGATAGACACGCCAAGTGCTTTATATACGTATTTCAAAGGACATTTTGAAATGAAATGGTGTCTGATTTATCGCTTACCAATTTAGAAATGAACGTTTGGTAACCGTGTGGCCAATCAAAACTCGATTTCAATACAATAATGTATACCGGAAGCAGATTCTCTAAAAGTTGACACATTGGCTTCCAATTGATGCTCGTTGTGCCACACGTCCTTTTGTCTTTTAATAAATTGAGCAGTTCAATCAAGAAGTTACCCCCCTTGCTTATTTTGTAGCGTCGATTGATTAGCTCCATGGAACTGGGGTTTTTCCCCAGTTGATCGGAGAGTCTACTAATGACATGGCGCAGCCGAAGCGTATCCATCAATACAGGCGGGTTCTCGGCCGACAAAGCAAAACACTGACCCGAGTGTTGAGTTTAGAACGCCAATGAAACCAATGTAATCCATGTTTGGGCAATCGCTTACCTACCCCCACCCCCTCCAAACCAATCTATCTACTGAATGTTTTCCCAAGTGTAGTAAAGGCGACTTTCTTCAATCGCCTTTAACTGTAGTTTAAGTCATTAAATAATACCTAAAATCGTACCTGTATGTTGGGGCCGCGGTGGTCAAGTGGCAGCGCGCTCGACAGGCGCTCCGATGGTCACGGGCTCGAATCCATGGGAAGCCAAGGACTCGCTCCCGGGCTCTAGGGCGTCCCGAGTTCCACCCAGCTCCAAATGGGTAAAAAGCGGCGGGGTAATGCGTGGAATCCTCAGCAGTGTCATGTGAACGCTGCATCACTTGCCCCCCCCCCCTAAAAAAAAAGTCAACTGCTGCCTTGCAGATGGTCTTGGCTGACCAAAGGCTATGGAAGCAAATCCAGAAAATACAGCAGGCTGAAGTCGGAGACCACGGGCCAATTGTCGCAAAACTCGTGGCACGCAAAACTCAATATTCAATGTTGAGAACGAAGAAGAAGTACCTGTATGTCATAACTAATCACGCATAAATCTTTCTAAAATCCATTCTAAATCATACTTAAATTATAGATCTAATAAATTAAAATAATATTTCAGAAACAGGTAATCCCT
>MUZC01000443.1:253364-277811 GCA_002072015.1 Radix auricularia | reverse complement strand
AATAAATCAATAATAAACCAATAATAAACCAATAATAAACCAATAATAAACCAATAATAAACCAATAATAAATCAATAATAAACCAATAATAAACCAATAATAAATAAATAATAAACCAATAATAAATCAATAATAAACCAATAATAAATCAATAATAAACCAATAATAAACCAATAATAAATCAATAATAATTCAATAATAAATCAATATTAAACCAATAATAAACTAATGATAAATCAATGACAAACCAAAAAATAAATCAATGATCAATGATAAATCAGCAGAAACTCCAGTAGTCATCTATTTGTTAAATAAAATCTACCTTATACCCCAGTAGTCATCTATTTGTTAAATAAAATCTACCATATACTCCAGTAGTAATCTATTTGTTAAATAAAATCTACCTTATACCCCAGTAGTCATCTATTTGTTAAATAAAATCTACCTTATACCCCAGTAGTCATCTATTTGTTAAATAATATCTACCTTATACTCCAGTAGTCATCTATTTGTTAAATAAAATCTACCTTATGCTCCAGTAGTCATCTATTTGTTAAATAAAACCTACCTATTGCTCCAGTAGTCATCTATTTGTTAAATAAAATCTACCTTATACTCCAGTCGTAATGTTTTTGCTACATCTCCTTACAGAGCTGATCTACAGAACATACCGCCTGCTCCCCCTGACCCCTCTATACTTTCTGAACCTCAGGAGGAGTGGAATCATAAACTATCTGAGCTGCCCACGGAAGAGGATGGTCAGTTTGTTTTTGGTAGGTTTGTAGGATGGTCAGTTTGTTGGATGGTCAGTTTGTTGTTGGTAGGTTTGTAGGAGGGTCAGTTTGTTGTTGGTAGGTTTGTAGGAGGGTCAGTTTGTTGGATGGTCAGTTTGTTGGATGGTCAGTTTGTTGTTGTTAGGTTTGTAGGAGGGTCAGTTTGTTGGATGGTGAGTTTGTAGGAGGGTCAGTTTGTTGGATGGTCAGTTTGTTGGATGGTCAGTTTGTAGGATGGTCAGTTTGTTGGATGGTCAGTTTGTAGGATGGTCAGTTTGTTGGATGGTCAGTATGTTGTTGGTAGTTTTGTAGGATAGTCAAGTTTTCAGTTTAAAGTTTTATATAAAAATATATGTTTTCTTTTAACATTTTTCAAGTATAAGCGCATGACGCAATAATCTTCCGTATAGAAGGAGTGTCTTTCACGGATAAGATAAGAACATGAGAGTTATAGCAAAAAAGACAATCATAAATTTTAGTTGCATAACGTTTTAATCAGCAAAACATAGCTGATTGCTAACATTTGGAACCGTTAAGGTTACTAATAATTTGAGACTTTAAAAAGAATTAAACCTGGGGAAAACTAATGCAGTCTAAATAAGTAGTTTGAGAAAAAAAAAATTGTCTAGTGTTTTTTACCATTGCCTTCTGTAGCTGAAACTGCTTCAATAAATTAATTTCACCAACTTAAGTAAATATACGTATGTATATATGTACGAGTAAAAGTTTCATTTTGTCTTCAACATCTTCAGTAAAAAAAACCTTTTACTGCAAATTAGGGCTGTTATCGATTAATTTAAATTTAATCGCTAACTTTTGAAAAAATTACCGAATAATTAATCGATAATTTTGTTTAAGCTAAAAATAAGATTCATGACGTCATTAAGCTGAACATTTCAAGGGAAGTAACAAGAACAGGCAATTGACATTTTTTAAAATTTAAATACAAGTAGTTAAGTATAATGTCTTTGAATTTAAATTTTGTTATTTTTAATTAAGTTAAAACAATGCTTAATTTTTTATATCATTATCATTATTAAAACAGCTTATTTTAAAGTTTACAATTTCACAATCTTTTTTTTAAAATGGAGAAGTTTGTACGTAAAAAAAGCAAACTATTATTAAGTATTAATAATCAATTATTTATTAATAAATCACACATAACGTTCAAAACGACCACACAGTCTGCAATGGCTATTTTATTGATTAAAATAATTTTAATCAATAAATTTTTTTACCGATTAATCGAGAAGTTAATCGTTAATTTCCGCAGCCCTACTGCAAATGTTTAAGTTTTACCCTCATACCCAGTGTAATAATTTGCTCTTGTACTCAGTGCCATAATTTACCCTTGTACCCATTGCAATAATTTACCCTCGTACCCAGCAGCCTCTGAAGTGACCGCCGTAGCGTGTAAAAGTCTCAGTCTGACCCAAGCCCTCGGGGAGAAGTGCTTGAAGCTGAATGACCTCGGGTCTAGTGAGGAGGAGGAGGACAAACACAACAACAGACGAGTGTCCCACTACACCCCCAAAACCCCACAAACAGCCCCGGAGGAGTCGGTTAACAGACGTCACAGCCTGCCATCTGGTGGCATGTCGAGGAACAGAAATAACGATATTGCTCTTGCTGGTTTGTTGCGGTTTTTCATTCCTGTTTGTTTACCTGTTTGTTTACCTGTACAAATTTGTTTACCTGTACAAATTTGTTTACCTGTACAAATTTGTTTCAATGGCGATTTATATGTTGCCATTGGTGAGGTTCCTGTGTTTAAGATACAATCCTCATCATATATCATATACAACGTCATCATATATAATATACAACCCTCATCATATATAATATACAACCCTCATCATATATAATATACAACCCTCATCATATATAATATACAACCTCATCATACATAATATACAACCCTCATCATATATAATATACAACCCTCATCATATATAATATACAACCCTCATCATATATATTATACAACCCTCATCATACATCATTGTTAGAAGGCCAAGGTTTAAAAAAATATTTTGGTGACCCATGTGCACAACTCCAGTTGTAGCATTTCTGCAACTGAGTAGGTTTTCTGAGATATTCACTGATGACAATGAAAAGTTCTCATGAGATCTACCATCTTTCAGATGAATGTCAGAGAAATACATAGCGTTAAAAAAAATTGAATTTGAAATTGATGCAAAAGGAAAATCTTAATAAGGCAAGATATATTATAGCGCCTGTTACCTAGTCGCTTGTGTTTATTTGCACTTTTCAAATGTCTCTATGTATCAAAATTTTTTCGTGAACTTGTGTATTTTCTATGATATTATCTAATTTTTTCATGATCTCTCATACACCATTGTAGCTTTTTATCAAATTAATTTGAGAATAATTTTTTTTTCTTTTTATTTAAACATTGATATGTAACGCATGTTTACATGGATGATTCTAAATGGATAAAGTCTCAAAAACTTGTGTATGAATTTCAAAATTCTCTAGGGATGAACACAGTTTTATTATTTATTATGTAAATTTTCTTTATATTTAATGATAAGGATTTTGCCTTGAGCACTGAAAATGCCCACAGACCGGGGCCAAGCTTCCATTTTGGCCAATGTTTTTTTTTTGGTTCTATTTCAGGATAAATGATACCAACATCTATTAAACTGTATACACAATTATTTTATTTTCAACTGTGTACACAATAATTTTATTTTTCTTTAATCTGTATCCACAATTATTTTATTTTAAACAGTATACACAATAAGTTTATTTTCAACTGTATACACAATAAGTTTATTTTCAACTGTACACACAATAAGTTTATTTTCAACTGTATACACAATAAGTTTATTTTCAACTGTATCCACAATTAGTTTGTTTTTAAACTGTGTTTACAATTATTTTATGTTCAAACTGTGGACACATTTTATTTGTTTCGCAGGCAAAAGACAGAAGTCAGTGAAGGAACTGGCCGACTCGGAGCGAGATTACTGCTCCAAGCTGTGGTCACTCCTCAACACCTACCTGGCGCCTCTGCAGACAGGCGGCTTCTTCAGTGCCAAGGAACTTGACGTTCTGTTCCCCTCTTACATGGAGCAACTCTACGCTGAACACTACCACATATTTACGGGGCTACAAGAAAGACTGGTCCATTGGACTCACATGACCACCATCGCAGATCTGTTGGCCAAAGTGACAGATCCACATGGCGCTGTGAGTTTGTGTGTTTGTGTGTTTGTGAGTTTGTTTTTATGTGAGTTTGTGTGTTTGTGAGTTTGTTTTTGTGTGTTTGTGAGTTTGTTTTTGTGTGTTTGTGAGTTTGTTTTTGTGAGTTTGTGCATTTGTGAGTTTGTTTTTGCGAGATTGTGTGTTTGTGACTTTGTTTTTGTGTGTTTGTGAATTTGTGTGTTTGTTTTTGTGTGTTTGTGAGATTGTGTGTTTGTGAGTTTGTTTTTGTGTGTTTGTGAATTTGTCAGTTTGTGTGTTAGTGAGTTTGTGTGTTTGCGAGTTTGTTTTCGTGAGTTTGTGTGTTTGTGAATTTGTGTGTTTGTGAGTTTGAATTCGTGTGTTTGTGAGTTTGTGTTTTTGTGTGTACCAGTGGCTCATTTTTTTGGTCACAAGTTTTTAAAGAAATTACTTGACTTCAGAATGAACTGATTTTGATGTAAAAAATGATGTGAAAAAATGATGTAAAAAATGATGTGAAAAAATGATGTAAAAAATGATGTGAAAAAATGATGTGAAAAAATGATGTGAAAAAATGATGTGAAAAAATGATGTGAAAAAATGATGTGAAAAAATCCTTGAATGTTCTTTTGAAATATGAAAAATTAGACAAAATTCACAAAAGAATAAAACTAGACATACCCCATCCAAACATAACAATGGGACTAGACTTACCCCATCCAAACAATGGGGCTAGACTTACCCCATCCAAACAATGGGACTAGACATACCCCATCCAAACAATGGGACTAGACTTACCCCATCCAAACAATGGGACTAGACTTACCCCATCCAAACAATGGGACTAGACTTACCCCATCCAAACAATGGGACTAGATTTACCCCATCCAAACAATGGGACTAGACTTACCCCATCCAAACAATGGGACTAGATATACCCCATCCAAACATAACAATGGGACTAGACTTACCCCATCCAAACATAACAATGGGACTAGACTTACCCCATCCAAACAAAACAATGGGACTAGACATACCCCATCCAAACAAAACAATGGGACTAGACATACCCCATCCAAACATAACAATGGGACTAGACATACCCCATCCAAACAAAACAATGGGACTAGACATACCCCATCCAAACAATGATGGAGACAATGTAAAAACTTTTCATCTAACAAAGTTACCAGACAAATTATGGACTCAAGTAACAGACTTTATGAGAATGAGTTTAATTTCATCACCACTAGACGCCTTGTAATTTCTCTCTATAATACAAATACCTCAACGTCCTAAACCTTTCAAAACTACAAATTAATTACATCCTTCCCTAAGTTTCTACACATGACTCTATTGAGCAGCAAACAGATTTATGTTCTTAAAAAAAAAATCTTACTTAATGCAGGAATTTTTATTGTAGTTTTTATTCCTGCTTTGGCTGAATTTTTCCCGAAGGCATCACTAATCTAACAGCTAACAGTTTTTCACTATCAATTATTCTAACTTTTTAACAGTTTTTCACAATCACTAATCTAACAGCTAACAGTTATCACTATCACTTATTCTAACCTTTAACAGTTATCACTATCACTAATTCTAACAGCTAACAGTTTTCACTATCACTTATTCTAACCTTTCTAACCTTTAACAGTTATCACTATCACTAATTCTAACAGCTAACAGTTTTCACTATCACTTATTCTAACCTTTAACAGTTTTCTCTACGTCCTTCATTCATTTTATACATTACACTTACAAATGTCCCTGTATTTTAAAAACAATAAATGGAAGTTTTTATTTTAAAAAATGCACAGAAAACAAAAATTTTCAAACTATATTTTCCACACTGAGGATCTGAAATTTCTTTGATTGATGTCATTACATATTTTGTTTATTTGTGAATATCTTGTAATTTATATTTTACCAGCTTTTATGTGAATCCCAGGCCAAGACTTGGGTAAAGCACTATATCAGTTCTCAGATTAGTATTATTTATGTTAAAAGTACGTGTAAAATGGCATCAGTGACACTTTGATGCACATAAAAGTTGGCCTACATTTAATCTCAAAAACCAAAACATTTCTATGGCCAGGTTGGCTCAGATCTTATCTAAATTTCCTTACCTCCAATAGGACAAGGAATTAAATATTGGCTAGTCAATTCTTTTAATTAAAAAAAATAAATGAATCATACATAATAATTTTTTTTTTACTCATTCATATTTATTGTAACCCTTATTGTGTAACTTTAATCATCACATATTTATTGTAACCCTTATTGTGTAACTTTCATCATCACATATTTATTGTAACCCTTATTGTGTAACTTTAATCATCACATATCTATTGTAACCCTTATTGTGTAACTTTAATCATCATATTTTGATATGCTGTACTATTGAAAACTAACAATTTATGGAGGCATATTTCAATCATGAATTAAATACAGGAATCCCTGCTGCCACTGTACCAAGAATGTGCAGAGGATTTGCCAACAGCTGTCACTTGCCTGAAAAGAGCTCTGATACAATCAATGGAATTTAAAAACTTTCTCAAGGTAGGGGAATTTAGAATGTATTAACCAGCTTATTTGCTTTATATGTTTATTGTTCTGTCGAGTTTTTATTCAGGATATAAATAATTTATTAACCAGCTTATTTGCTTTATTTGTTTATTGTTCCGTCGAGTTTTCATTCTGGATATAAATAATTTATTAACCTACTTTGGTGAGACCTGTACTAAAATATGCATCTTCTGTATTGGACTCATCCACCAAAGAAAACAAATGAACTAGAACAAAATAAAAAAAAAGAGCTGCAAGGTTTATTACGAGAGAATTTCAAAATTGACTAGAGTAACACGACTAGTTAAATTATTAAATTTAGAAAAGCTAGAGGATAGAACAAAAAAGTAATAAAATGTAAGGTAATAAATTCTAATTTGGAAACACAACACAAAAGAAATGCAATACAACCCTCAGATAGACATGGGAATAAAAAACTTTTCTAATTCCTTATGCAAGATCAAACGCATAAAAATTCTCGTTCTTCCCGTCTGGCATTCAGGCTTGGACTGGGTTCACTCATCAAACTAGGAAAACCAACACTCTGTCAACATTTAAAACTCAATAAAAATACAAGACTAAACATAAAACCAGTGATAAGCATTGGATGCAATAATATTCTGCGTTGAAGAAGTGTCTGTAACAGATAAGATGTATATAAATGTTAAGAATTTTCGAAGCCTGACTCACTAAGTCCCAAGATTTAAGTATGAAATTCAAACACCTTTTGTTATTGTTTTTTTGAAGTAAAAGAAAAGTCACAGGATTAAAAAGAAAGTTCCCCATTTTCTATTGAATGATAAAAGGAAAAAAAAAAACAATGTCTGGCTAATGGTTATTTGTTTCTTTTAAAGTTTATAAATAAGCTGAGAATCCTATTTTTTTTCTAATGCAGGCCATTCAGCACAGCAGCTGCCAGAGTCAGGAGTTGATGTCCCTGATTATTGCCCCTGTTCAGCACGTCCCAAGATTGTTGCTACAGCTACAGGTAAACACACTCTTTATCTAAGTCAACCAAAACAGCCTGTTGTGGATAATAATCCATCACACCAAATATTATGTACAACTTAAACATTGTTATCCAATGGATTAAAAAAAAAAACATCTAACAATTCAATTCAAATGGCTGGCAGGTAGTACATTTTATGGCAGGTAGTACACTTTATGGCAGGTAGTACATTTTATGGCAGGTAGTATATTTTATGGCAGGTAGTACATTTTAAGTATTAACAAACAAATTTTTCATGCCTATGAAATTTAACTCTTAGTAATTAAATCATATTTATATTTTAAAAATAACAAAACAAAATTTTGCCTACAGAACTTTCTTGTGAATATCACTTAGTGTCACATCAAGGATTGTAAAAAGATTTTAAAAAACAAAAAAACTACTGTATTTTTCGCACCATAAGTATGCACCCGACCATAATACGCACCTGGTTTTTAGAGGAGAAAAATAAGGAAAAAAAATTCTGAACCAAATAGTTAAATAAAATATTTAATAAAGTAAAACAGAATAATATTTGAACCATATAAACTGAACAGCAGTCAACAGTGGCATTGAGAACCATTATCACTGTCATTAACACATAAAGACAAAGGTTTGAGTACTCTAGTCTTCTGAAGACCCCAAGAACTCTTCTTCGCTAGAGTCAGAATTCATGAAGCTCATTTGGTCACAATCACTGACAACACTGTCTTCATATAAAATACAGTCATCACTTCCATCTAAGCCATTGCTGATGTTACATTGTTTTGAACGACTGTACAACAATTTTCAAAATTAATAAAACAAAATTTCTTTAAATGATTAAAGTAGCTGATGTATTGAGTATAACGTATTGTCATTTATGTGGTTAGTATGATATGAATGTTTCTTTTTATTGATATATGTATTATTATTTCCATGTAAAGCGCTGTGAGCCTGGCTCCTTGCTGGGATACAGCGCTATATAAATTATCATTTTATTATTATTATAATCTCTTCCTTCACTGAGTCCCATGAACTTTTCACCCATTCGCAGGCACTCCCCCCCNCCCCCCCCCCCCCCCCCCCACTATTTGGTGAAGAAAAAGTGAATCTTATGGTCCGAAAAATACGGTACTTTAGTTAGACATAAATTGATTGCTGACGAGAGAATCTTGCGTTTCGATAAATGATTAACTTGTTATAATCCTGAACCCAAAATGACAGCAAGTGATTCGCTTCACTCCGGCCAGCCACCCCGACTACCCACTGCTCCAGACATCACTTCAAAGACTCACGAGTTTTGTGGAACAGCTCAACAAAAATGTCGCTAACGCCATGCAGACGTTGAGCCAAGAGAATCATCTGAGGTTTGTGATTACAACAACTTTCGGAAACAAAATGTAAACAAAAATAATTATTTAAAAGTGTGCTTATTAGGCCAGGGGTGGAATGCTTCAAAGGCACTTTATATATAAGATCAAAGGGATTATTTGTTGTGATTATAAGATCATAGGGATTATTTGTTGTGATTATAAGATCAAAGGGATTATTTGTTGTGATTATAAGATCATAGGGATTATTTGCTATGATTATAAGATCATAGGGATTATTTGTTGTGATTATAAGATCAAATGGATTATTTGCTATGATTATAAGATCAAAAGCATTATTTGCTATCAGTTATAAGATCAAAAGCATTATTTGCTATCAGTTATAAGATAGTATACTAGCGCTAGTCTCAGCAAAGTTAGGCGGTCATTATAAGGGAAAGTAATTAAGGGGACAGTACTCACAGTGCAGTCTGCCTATAACTTAACTTAGCCACAAAATTTGTCTCCTTATAAAAATATTGAGTCTTATGAGTTAATATCTGATAGAGTAAGACTGTAACACATAAATTAACCTTAGGTATTATGTTTGATAATTAATAAATTGGATAAGCGTAGGATGCAATAACCTTTTGTGTAGACAGATAAGATAAACTAACTTAAAGAATTTTAAAATTATAATAACTCATAATATAATGAGGAATATGAGGGCACAGTTGATATTTAAAGTGCAAAAATTCAATGTCCCAATTTGATAGTTTTTTTTAAATTTAAACTTTAATTTTTGGCAAGAGAAGAACAGTGCTTTAACTTCACGGCATTACAGTTTTAAAAAAACAAGATACTCGAACGAATTGTGTGATCAAAAATATTAATTAAATCTTTATTAATTTAACACAAAACCTTTATCACAATACTATATTATGATATATTATAGTTTTAAAATGGCTGATTAGGAAGAGAAATTACTTTTACCAAAATTGTAAAAAATCAGGTTAAATATCACTACAGATACTTGACCAATTCTTGTTCTGTTATTGACCTTCTCCAGGCTGAATCTTGACCAACTGTTGAATGCTAGAGATAGCAGTATAAATTCTTCTGCTGAGGAGAACATGACGTCTGCAAGAGCTTTCTCCAAATCTGACCAGAGGTAAATAATGCATGACAAACTTAATATAAAGCCACGAAGCACAAATTATGAAGCCTAAATTTCAAAATAATTAGAACCCTTGAGTAGGGTGGTGTTGTGAGAGGGGGGGGGAGGGAAGTCTTCAGCAGCCACCACCCATTGGACCAGGCACTTTGCCTTGAGACTGCCCTCAACTACCTGCTCAATCAGAGGTGAAGTTACAGGTGTGGGGGCGGGCCCAAGAAAACATGTTGCCAACGGGCCCTTTCGCTTGGGCCCTTTTTGCTTACCGGTAGTATAGGAAAATTGGGTAGCTTATGGGGGTTAATTTTTGGGGAGAGGGTATTTATAGTGTTGGCTCAATGATTCATCATTTTTCTTATGTCAATAGTTTTGCAATCAAATTAAATGGCAAGCAACTTCACACACTTATATTGCAAACTGTGACATACTCAAGAAAAATTCATAATATAATTTTTTTGTTTTCAGGGTCGTCAACTCAGAATGGTTGGATGATCCCCCCTTCATGGGCTACCAGTCCTTTCACCAACAGCCAGAAACCAGTTTGAGGCACTCACGGCAACTGACCACCAGGCACAATGCTCTCAGTCAGCCGGACCTGACCACGATCAGCAGCATCACATCCGCTCCTGGCCACCATGGTCACATGCCAAGAAGTCAGTCAACGCTCCCGGCGGAGGATGGCAGGAAGTATCGACATTACAAGGTGACCGACATCAATACTTAGATTTACTTTTTTGTAAGCGATAAATTAACTCTTAAAGTCGCAAAGCGTCGTAATGCGTCTCTTTCCGCTATCCGTAAAGCATCGTAATGCGTCCCTAGATACCACTCTCATTAGAAATGAGATCTCGGAAATTAAAAACTCTTCAATGCTTGAAAAATGATGTATTCCACTTCCAGCAATGGCGGCCATTGCCTGCGCTAGTGTTATCGCTCGATTTGCGAGGTTTTTTGGTAGTTTAAACTTTTTTTTCTTTCGAAGATACGTTTTCGTTATACTTTATTACTAAAATAATAGTACTAAACTACAGGTAAATATTGTTTCAAACTCAGTACGGTCTTTTGGATGCGTAAAATAACCATTCTTAGCCTAAAAAATGAAGTCATTATGACAATAATATTATTAATGGATTTTACGCAAATTTTTTAATTTCATAACCGGTTGATCGTAATACTGGAAATCCTTACGGGACTGAGGCGGAAGTTTATTGAAAACCTTCTGGGGCCTTAAGTTTAAGAGTTAAACCCAAAATTTTCATGCTTGATTATTATTAACACTGTTAAAATATTTATTGCAGAGCACCTTTCTTTGAAAAATTATCAAAATAACTTTTTTAATGTTAAAAATTTTTCAGTTTTAAAATCCTTCCATGTTGATATTTCTATCATCTGACTGCAAATGTTTTTGTACACCAATAAATTAATTTTTGTATCCCCCTCCCAATAATAAGTGATCCTCTGTGTGTGACATTGTAAGCAATAGTTGGTCATTATCTGGAAGCTAAAGTTAGTCATTATTGTAAAGTCTGGAAGCTAAAGTTAGTCATTATTGTAAAGTCTGGAAGCTAAAGTTAGTCATTTCTTGTAAAGTCTGGAAGCTAAAGTTAGTCATTATTGTAAAGTCTGGAAGCTAAAGTTAGTCATTATTGTAAAGTCTGGAAGCTAAAGTTAGTCATTATTGTTAAGTCTGGAAGCTAAAGTTAGTCATTTCTTGTAAAGTCTGGAAGCTAAAGTTGGTCATTATTGTAAAGTCTGGAAGCTAAAGTTAGTCATTATTGTAAAGTCTGGAAGCTAAAGTTAGTCATTATTGTAAAGTCTGGAAGCGAAAGTTAGTCATTATTGTAAAGTCTGGAAGCAAAAGTTAGTCATTATTGTAAAGTCTGGAAGCTAAAGTTAGTCATTATTGTAAAGTCTGGAAGCTAAAGTTAGTCATTATTGTAAAGTCTGGAAGCTAAAGCTAGTCATTATTGTTAAGTCTGGAAGCTAAAGTTAGTCATTATTGTAAAGTCTAGAAGCAATAGTTAGTCATTATTGTAAAGTCACAGCTAGTGACTATCAGCCAAAATTATTTTCAATGGCTTCTAATTACCACCAGCTGAAGAAGCGACAGATGTCCCCTGGCAGGATGAGCTCACAAGATTACCTCCCCCACAATCTTCCACACAACTCGCCGCGAGTTCGGCCATCGTCAGCCATTGACTTCATCGGCCACCGCCAGCAGCAGCAATACTCCCCGCAGCCGGTGCACAGAGGTTATCAGTACCCCGGGCCCCAGCCAAGGCCTCACTCTGCCCTGGGCCCCCATGCCATCTTAGGGCCCTCTACCATGGAGATTCAGCACAGACCAACAATTATTAGCCGTAAACATCTTCGTCGATCTCAGCCGCAAATGTAAGTCAGAACACTACATTATGTAAGTAACACTACATAAACTACATTCAATCTTGTGATAATTAGTCATTCTAATAATAAAAACATCTATTAAATTCGATTTCAAGATCACGTTGGACTCTCATAATAAACGATAAAGACACAAAAATATATTTTTTTATTAGACTTTTGTTGCTCTGAATTAAATTAAATATCCAATTTAAAAGGAAATTATTTTATCTTTATGACTTTTAGTACCTAAAATATCTTCAACTCTGATTCTATTTAACCCCTTATATCCTATAGTGAATTTAATAGCTGGATTTGTTCTGCTAATCTAATTTGTCTGTCTCTCATGAACAAGCAGGTCAGTGGGAAAGACCTACTGGCAGGAGAGCTCTTCATCCTCTGTAGCCTCCCGAGCAGGTCATGTCAGGGGCTCACTTTCAGCTCACGACCTGCTTCCCAACCA
The DNA here is from genome assembly GCA_002072015.1 of Radix auricularia. Classification (NCBI taxonomy): domain Eukaryota; kingdom Metazoa; phylum Mollusca; class Gastropoda; family Lymnaeidae; genus Radix; species Radix auricularia. The sequence goes on along the minus strand of MUZC01000443.1, from coordinate 264,987 downwards.
GATGATGACCTATCCCATCATGCTGGATGATGCAGATGACGAGGACGACACCCGAACAAGTGACACTCACTCACTGGCTTCCCACCCTCGCAGTGACACGCACTCTATGGGCTCCCATGCACGCAGCGGCAGCCACGGTTCCAACGAAGGCCCGGACATCGAGTTGGACTTCCTTCAGGGCAGCTATGAGAGCCAGCGGCAAAGGTCAGACCAACACAACGGCTTCCAACAGCCGGCAGAGTTCAGCGCTGCAGACGTCACCGTTAGTCTGGCAAGGATGCTGAGGGCCGAGCGGAACAGAAATCTTGAGAATAAAACCAGGCAGCCTGGCTGCGGCTCACCTGCATTAAAAATAAAGGCAACCATTCAGGAACACGGACCTTCTTCCCCAGAATTTATTTCCCATTCAGTCAAACAACCCGTAAGTCTGGATGTGGAAGATTCTAGAACTGGGTCGCACGTAAAAGACCCGAGCTTTGCAACAGACCTTCACAATTCAGATTTTCTCGACTCAAGGTCTCTAAGTCACCAGGATATTAACCACACGAGTTTCAGCTCAGCCAATGAAATCAGTTCGTTGACAAAAACACTCGATGGACATCCACACAAATCTAAGTCTAACAGCTCTCAACCAGGCTTCAGCATTAACAGTATTTCAGACTCTTCAAAGATTAGCATGAATGGAGACAAGGGGGATAGAACTCATGCACAAAACAAGGGCAGCAACAAGCATCCAATTGATGAGCAGACGTCTGAAAAAAATCGGCAATTCCTATTGTCTCTGACCAGTGTGTCGTCAGGGGAAAGCACTGGCAGCAAAGATGGCAGCAAACCAAAGACAGTGTCCGACATGGGATGGGGGGATAACTGTGATGCTGCAAGAACTAAATCCCACCGTTTAGATTCTCACAGGATGGCCCCTGAGCCCCCTCCACGTGCGACTAAAACTCTGCCATCGGAATCTAAAACTTTAGTGAATGGCTCAGATGGTGTCAAAAGTCCGCTGGCGTCTCCTCCTCCAAACCAGTTCACCCAGCTGCGGCAGTCAAACTCCAGCTTAAATAATAATAATTTAGTCCCAGGCTCAACCCCTGACACCGTGAAGCCGTCTTTAGCCGACAGAAATTTACGGGCCCTCAGCTTACCTTCGCAGCAGTCACCCCAAAACCCTTTCAGCAACAGCACCTCACCGACCACCGCCGTTTCAAACAGAACCAATCCGTTTTACAATTCTCCATCTAGAAACACCGTCGCCATTTGTGAATCCACACCAATCAAGAGAGACCACTCTGGTAACGAGGCTGACCTAATCTTGTATCCAGACAGCAATGAGCTCCCACCCTTGGAGATGGACGGGGCTGCCACGCCCGCGGACGAGCGCAGTAGAAGGAGAGAGGATGGTGGTGTGAAGTACCCTGGTGGCCGAAAGTTCGATGACCCGGTGTCCGCTAGGAAAAAGATGCACTTTAAAGCATCCATTAAAAATCTCTTCTCCAAAAAAAAGTAAGTGGAGCTTGATGGAAATGCCATGTCCCATTGTGATAATGTCATGTCCCATTGCGATAATGTAGTGTCACATTGTGATAATGCCATGTCACATTGTGATAATGCCATGTCACATTACGATAATGTCATGTCCCATTGTGATAATGTAGTGTCACATTGTGATAATGTCATGTCACATTGTGATAATGTCATGTCACATTGTGATGATGTCATGTCACATTGTGATAATGCCATGTCACATTGTGATAAAACACTTGTAATCTGTCAGCTAAGTACAGTGTGTTCATAATTTTAAAGCTTAATTTGGGGCAAGAACCACTTTGTTACATTGTTCAAAAATTAATATTTTCCCAGAATGACATGTTTTAATCATTTTACATTTCTTCCCAAATGCCTTTCAATCTTTGCATGCTGCATAATGTGCACACATGGTCTGTTTCACCTGTCACTCACAGGTCGACTGTGAGAAAATACAGAACAATAATTTTTTAGAAAAGAAGTTGACTTATTTTATTAGATCTCTGAGAGCAAAGGTCATCATCAATATGCCTTTTATCTTAGAAATTGGATTTCTAGAATAAACAGTTCTAGGGTCAAATGTCAATCAAAAATTATTTCAACCTGTATCATCCCCCCTGCCTCTTGTTTTACAAATAACTTCCCCTTTATTTTAATTTCAGTGAAGAAATAAAACATCTATGTTAAAACAAAATATTTTTATTTTAAAAATCCATAAGTATTAAAATGTAGAAATAAATATTAAAAAATAAAGTGGAAATGATTCTGGGGAAAACAACGTGAAAAGACAACTCAAATTTGGTAATTTTATTTACCCTTGTCTTGCTACACCCCCCCCCCCCCCCGGATGAATGCTAAACTTTAAACTTTATATAATTGATTAAATTTGTTACATCGCAGAACCTTGTCATTATTCAAAGTCCAGTTATTAATATAGTTTCATGAAAATTGATTTGCATTTTTTTTTGGTTCAGTTTGATCACTCAATTTGAGTTTTGTTTTCTTTTGTTTTTTGTTTTGGTTTCAAACATAACCTAAGCAGCTGAACAAGGTCAGATGTAAGATTTGTAAACAATTGCTTCTGGTGTGGGCAAAGCTTTCTAGGTACTTTAACACTGCTGCACACATGTGATCTAAGATTCACACAACCTTATTGTTCATTGACTCATTTGTGGTGTAGTTGAGACAACTATCATAACCTATCTATACATCATTTGACTTCAGCTAATAATAATGAGCACTTGTGTGTATTTCTTGACTTAATCATCACTGTTTAACTACTAATTATGCCTAACAGAAATATTTTGTTGCAGCTGGCTTCATTCAAAAGTGGGAAATGTTATGCAATAATAAGACTATTTTATAAAAATGTGTCTGTTTAGAAGACTATCCTTTTAAGAGTCAGTCGCTGTTTTGTCTTGTTAAAAGTGGAAGATTGAGCCACAAAAACCATGAAATAAATCAATGTCTTGTTTTCTCTTCAAGCAAAAACTAAATGATTGTTGGTAGGTTAGCAGGTAAAACACTTCAGCTTTTATCGATTTCATTTTTAAAATCTCGTTCGGGTGTACACCACATATTGTAAATTGATTTGATATAATCAGATTTTGTTTTTAATAAGAGCCATTTTCTCACTTGTTTTGCCCAGTCTTTTTTTCAAGTAATGTGCCCCATTTGAAATAGACAAGTTGTTTTATTGTATACACTCTACCCCCCCCCCACCACCAAAAAAATCCTCCTCCTAAATATTTAAGGTTAAAAATAACATGTGCAGTGCAATAATATTTTGATAAAATTTCTAAGAAAAATATGATTCCAATAAATGTATATCCTGGCATTTAAAGATTCAAGTTTTGAAGATAGTTTGACTTCTATTAATAGAATTCAGACTTTTAAAAAATAATCTTGGCCCTGCCTGCTGAATATATTTTGTATTTTCAATTGTGGTGAAGTTACTAAAACTTTACTGTTCATCAAACAATCTTAAAAATATCCCACTGTCATTAGATGTATATAATTAATAAAATAGTAATAAGTTTATGCCTAAAAAACCCCCAAAAAACAACTACTCCATTTTTTTTGATAGTCCTGTGGCCTATTGATCTCCCTTCACCTCTATCATGATATCCTTGTTCACCATTTGGGGCAAGATTTTGGGAAAAAACTAGCTTAACTTGTCTATTCTCTGCTGCTGGATTTCTACTAATGTTAAAAATGTTATGACCCTAGTGTTTGGCATGACATGCATGTAATGATTCCTTGCATGATGTTATGAGTGTTGCGTTAATTTAACTTTATCCCTATATTTTAATATTTAAGCTAATCCCTGAATTGAAAGGGAAAAATTGAAATAACCTAACACTAACTTTGATCTAAAAAAAAAAAAATTAAAAAAGAAAATGAAACCAAAAGAAAAAGAAATATTTGCTTGGCTTTTATTGCAAAGGCAACTATGAGAAAGGAAATAAACAAACAATTTCAACAAATTTAGAACTTTTGTTTCTTCATAATTCTTTCATTAAATAAGCATGAAAACAATTATTCACAACAAAACAAAATTTTATTTGCAACTAAAATTTTCAGGGAAAAAAACCCCACCAATATTATTTTTAGAATTGTATGTGTGTTATTAATCAACAATTTTAATAGTAATACAAGTTTAGCTTAAGTTTAGTGTCAGAAGCTTCTTATGACTTAAATGACAAATAAATAAATAACATTTATAAATAATTATTTGTGGTAATGTGTTGCAGACCCTATTACTATTGTCTAAAAAATTAATTTCCTATTGTAAAACTTAATTCTCCCACGATTTAATTGTATTTTAAATTTCTGGATATTTACAGACTTTATTAACATAAATACATAAGTCATAACTTGGTTTTGCTCTGAAATCATTATTAATATTCAATAAACTGACAGCTATAAAATGTTATCATAGTATATGTAATTAGTAGGGCTGTGGAAATTAAAGATTAATTCCTCGATTAATCGGTAACATTTTTATCGATTAAAATTATTTTGAATTTCAGAATGTTTTACACATTTTTTTTTAAAATTAATAAATTATTAATAATTAATAATAGTTTGCTTTTTTACGTACAAACTTCTCAAATAAAAATAAAAGATTTTTAAAGTGTAAACTTTAAAATAAGCTCTTTTTATAATAATGAAAATGATATATAAAATTAAACATTGTCTTTACTTAATTAACAATAACAAAATTTAAATTCATTGACATTATATTGAACTACTTATATTTAAATTAAAAAAGGTCAATTGCCTGTTTTTGTTACTTCCCTTGAAATTTTCAGTTTAATGACGCCATACATCTTATTTTTAGCTTTAATCAAAATTATCTATTAACTATTCAGTAATTTTTCAAAAGTTAAATGATTAAATTCAAATTAATCGATAAAAGCCCTAGTAATTATTCTCAAAAACTTCACCATTATATATGAAGTTAACTGTTGAGCAACCAATATATGAGTAATAAACATGATTGTATTTTATTAGTTATTGAGGGAATGTCTTTTTGCCCATAACAGTAACAGTAATAATTTGATGTGACTTTTAAATGCCCATTGTCTTGTTTGGTTGCATGATGTAATATTTTAACCTTCATTTCTGCAGACTTACAGAGTCCGATGTATGAGCATTGCATTGTGGGTGATTTAGTCTAGGTAAATTCAGTTGTTTGTGCATCCATAGCTAATCTTACTTTGAGCCTTTCGACCTCTACATATTTTGATGTCAGTTTTCTCATTTCAAAAACCAAATTTCATGACAAAAATTGTTTCATCAACTTCATTTTTAAGTTGAACCAGATGATGACATCAGTTTCAAACAAAAGATAAACCCAGATAGTTGTGAATTGAAATGAAAGATTGTATACAACAAAATCTTTGCTTGTACTCAGCCAAAACATTGAAACCAAAAATAAAATTTTATTTTCAATCCTTTGATATAGCAAAAACATGTGTCCATTCAGATATCTATTATTATTATGGTACATATATATTATGGTACATATATATTATGGTACATAAGTTATGATTATATTAGTAGATCATACATTTTTATTTTGAAGTGTTGTATTGGGGCAAACGTTGTGTTAAGATTCGACCTCATAGCATATGTTACTCTTCTGAACATTTGTTCAATTTTGTTTTCATGAGAACTTTTAAACTTTTAACAGAGTCATAGAGCATTTAAAATATTTTCATTTGGATTAGCATAAATTTTGACATCAAATATTATAGCAACAAATTTTTTAAATTTAGATTTGTTTCGAAAAATTAAGATTGGCATTTTGAATTCAAAATTTTCGCTAGCCATAAAATGTAAAATGACTTATTTGAGGTATTTTTCACAACTTATTTATACACATTTTAATCTCATAATTTTTCTCTCTAGGGGCAGAGTTATCTTGGCTGATGTGGAGAGAGAGGTGGTGATGGAAATGGCCACCGCTGTCGCCACAACGGTCAACGCGGGCTCGTCTACGACAGCTTCATTTTTAACAGCCACTTCTGGCAGGAAATCTGGCAATGATAACAACAGTTTGGCTGCAGGTGAAGGTCATTCCACAGACAAGTGGCATGGGGAGCAAGCCTACGAGATCAGGACCAGGAAAGACCAGGGGAGCAGCACGTACAGTCCAATAAAAGTTTCCAAACTATTTCATCATTTGAAGGCTCAAAACGCAAAACCTGCTCTCCATGTGAAATACAACCACGAGCAGAAATGCCGAGACCTGCAGCAGACACAGGATAATCTCAGCCCCAAACCTTCCCAGCAAATCAGCAAAATTTTTGGTAAAAGTAAAGACTGCTTAAAAGAAAGTAAAACTAATGACGAACCAAAGAACTGCAAAGACAGAGGTCAAGTTTATTTACATGACAAAAACAATCTTAGTATCCACCCTTCCGCTGGAGTCAGACAAGATGAAACATTGCTCCACCCTTCCACTGGAGTCAGACAAGATGAAACATTGCTCCACCCTTCTGCTGGAGTCAGACAAGATGAAACGTTGCCCAGTGTACATGAAGGAAGTCAAGCTGACGGAAAAGCCTCATCAGCAAGTATTCTCAGTGAGGCGAGATATTTGGAGATGAACTTTTCACCGCTGAGCAAGTCTTTCCTGACAAAGTCAGAATCTGAGAAAGGCAAAGACCTGAAGAAAAGTGAACCTTTCAAACATGAACCATTTCCACTAGAGGAGTCCAGCACTTTACAAGTGAGAAAGCTGGATAAAGTCGACATTACTTATTCTAAGAGACACAGCGTTGGAGAATCCTTTTCTGTAGAGCATTCCAGAAAGTCTTTGTGCAGGACTTGTCAGGAAAGTCAAGGCCAGTGTGAAGGTCAAGGCCAGTGTGAAAGTCAAGGCCAATGTGAAGGTCAAGGCCAGTGTGAAGGTCAAGGCCAGTGTGAAAGAACAGATTATATAAACACAGAGCTCGGCTGTGCCAAGGTCCAGCCGATGTTTTGCCGGTTAAACTGTTGTGACCAGAATCTCAGACAGTTCACAAGAGCCCCAAAGCGTGAATCCTGCCGCATTGGGGTCCTTCAAAACTTGGACAGTGACCGTAAGAAGATTGTTGTTACAGAGAAGGTCTTGAATTTTTCTAGCGATTCTTTAGAGACGGAAGTCGGATTAAAGCCCCTTGGTGAATCTTCATCCTCAAGTGACAGTAAAAGAAGGGATCCTACCATTGTGACAAATGTCCATCCTGAAAGAAAATTAAACAATTCATCCTACCAACAAGAGGACATGACATGCATTTCTTCACCAGACCCAACGTCCCAGCAAACACTTAATTCTCCTACAGCCACCGTCAAACCTGAATGCCCTTGCACTTTTGCCAGGCTTGGGGAAAATTCATTCACAAGTAGTGATGGATCTCCTTCACAAGACTCGAACAGTTCAAAGGTCAAATCAAAAGTGCCCGAAAGCAAAATCTCAAAGACGTTTCACAAACTCTTTCAGTCATCAAGCTCTAAACGGACAGAGCCGAAGCTCAAAGAAAACACAACAAGCCCAGATGGTCAAACCTTGGACACATCTCAGAGCTCCAATTCATCTTCCAGTATGTTGCCACCACAAAAACTAAACCCAAGGACAAAAGATAATTCAAAACCTCAAAAATCATTGTCACCTATGGGGCGAGATACCTTCATAAAAAATGGCCAGTCGGCAGAAAAAACAAGCTGCGTAGGGGACACGGCTAAAGCCAAAAAATTTTTCAAAGCAGAAAACAAGATTGGAGCAGAGAAGGCCAGTGTGAAGGTCAAGGCCAGTGTTGCAGAAATGGAGGAAATGCCCAAGCAGTATGTTCTAGGGGGCAAGGAGTTTGAGCACAGGTACCGATTGTACTACGACGATGAGCCTAAAACTAATGATGGCTCAGTAGACGTGGCTCGGGCGTCACCAGAGAAATCCAAAGGAGGCCGCGGACATTGTCGTGTGTACTACAGGGAGGCAGAGGATGATGGTCAAGCCCCAAATATCGGTTCACATAACCAGGGGACCACCTGTTACCCAAAGCCAGAACTAGGCGGCCTGCGTTATTTGTTTCAAATGAAGGACAATGGTCAGGGCGTGACAGACCCAGAGGAGTACTCACAAAAATGTCCAGAGTTCTCAGAGTTGACCTGTGCCAGGGGTCAAACAACGAATCCTCACATGGACCTAACGTCCTGCAGTGCAGCTGCCTCATCTCAGTTGTCAGACCTGGGACCTGTATACAAGCCATTTCCCCATGGACCTGATTCCAGACCCTCATTTGCACTGTCCAGATCACTACAGATGACCAGTGTCCAAAATGGCATGGCATCCTCACCTGTAGTACGAGAAGACATCGGGGAGAATGCAGCTAAAAAATGTAACAGAGGGAGTCCACTGGAAACTCGGACCCCTCCTATTGCTACTCCTGACCTTGCCTCTCCTGTTGGTCAAGGACAGGACTGTATAGGGTCAGCAGGTCATTCAACTGCCGTACCCTCTTATGTTGTTGATAAAAATGGCGCCCCTTGCATTCCCTCGGATAGCAATGCCACCACAAGAGCCAGTTCAGAAAATGTGAGTGACCCATGTGGTCATTGGTCCAATCAGGCTTGTGCAAGGGAGCCAGGGGCGGCTAGAGGTCAGCTACATAAAGACTCCAGAGCCAGAGAAGGAGCTGCCAAAATGAGTTCAGCCCCCTTGAAACTTCCATTCGCAAGTGCCGTCTATGAAGAGAGCAGTAGCTACAAGCCAAAAAAGTTGAACCTCTCGGCGACAACTGAGGCCAAGGTCATTGAATCCCACAATCTGAACACATCGAGATCTGTGAGCACCGGGACAAGCAGTGACTATGCAAGTTTTAGGCTTGACCAGCATCCACAACGTCATCGCCCATTGGTCTCTGACAAGTTTGACCTGTCCAACAATTTAGTTCAGGTCACAACCGAGCCTAAAAAACATTACAACTTCTTTAAAGATAACTCTCGCCATCAAAGGCCTGAGAGCTATCCCAGCAAATCTGGAGAGGGCAGAAGGAGCCATGGTTTCCTCAGAGCCAGTTCACCAAACAACTTCTTTTCAAACCTTCACTATAGAGACTATGTCACTGCCAATAGGAGCTCGGATAGTGGAACACTAGTGGTCTCTGAGCCAGACTGCCAGGGCATGAACCAGAACCCACCAAACACCCCCGGGGTAAGATCTGAGAGGCGGGGGAAACATAAAGTGTTGGTCAACATAGGGAAGGCCAGGTCGGGGTGCCAGATGACAGAAGTCATTGAGGTCAGTCACCGGCAGCATGAAGATCCCCCCAGCAAGCATAGTCGACGGCAACGGCTGGACGGTGTTATTTTGAGAACACCTGACCACAAGACCTTTCAGCCCCAGCACGTGAGGCACAGCGATGAGCCAAGGTCTGACCTTCCCAGGGCAATGTTCCGCAATGTTTCGTACGTCCCTTACTTCAACAACAGGCCCCTGTCCCATCCTCATGTTGACAGTGAGGGTGCTCTCCTAAGCCGACACGGTCAAACCCATGGCAGCAGACATGCGGGAAGACACTCATCTGCCTTTTCGGATCTTACAAGATATTCCCCGGGTCTGGATGTATCCAGTGGTCTTGAATCATCCAGTGCGCTGGCACCAAGGTATTCTAAAAGTGACCCGCAGCCTTGCTCACCTGATGGTGTCCTCAATCCGATGAAAAAATCATCGCCTCCCCAAAACCACAGCCTGAACGGTGCAAGTCCGACGCCACGATCTCATTCAAGGAATGAGCTCCGGCAGATGTCACACCCAAGCCCTGATCTCCTTCAGCTTGATAAAAACTCTCAGACCCAAGAGGCTTCTGCCCCAAACAAAGAGAAACCCACAAAGAAATCATTCCTGTCCAGGCTGGCGCAACCAATGTCTTTCTTCTATAGGGACCCTAGGCCTTCAAGTTAACATTACACTATAGGGACCCTAGGCCTTCATGTTAAAATTACACTATAGGGACCCTTGGCCTTCAAGTTAACATTACACTATAGGGACCCTAGGCCTTTAAATTAATATGACACTATAGGGACCCTAGGCCTTTAAATTAATATGACACTATAGGGACCCTAGGCCTAAATTAAAGTTAATGACACTGACCCTATTACACTGTAAAGTATGACGAGCACATTTGGATTGGGAATTCAGAACGTACAGTTGTGGAAAAGGTGGATTAAAATTTATATTAGAGTAAATTAAATCATGTAAAATTCCTGATTGAAATTGAAATCAAAGTTATAACTATTAGTTATATGTGATGGGTTATGTTAAAATAAAAAAACTTTCAACAATTTTAAAAACAAAACTTTTACATGTTATATACTTTTCATAATAAACAAACATTTTTAAATCTCCCAGGCCTGATTGGGTCTCTCATTCTAAGAGTCCTCATTGCAAGTGAGGACACAATTTACATGTAAAAACATTTTAAAGTTGTTAAGATAAAAACCAGGGGAGTCCTTGGCATTGCGGGGCCCTATGTGGCTTATTATGAAAAACGGATTGTGCTGGGCCAAGCCTGGATAGGGATAATCGGATAAGGAAATACAAGAATAATAAGAGGAAATTCATATATGAAAGTGTGGGGCCCATGAAAGTGAAGGGCCAACTGCGGCTGCATAGGTTGCAGTGGCCTAAGACTGGCCCTGACAAAAGTTAGTGGTCTAACACTGTTTATACTTTATACTTCTCTCAGTTCTCTGCATCCTCACTCTTAATTTTTAAGTTTTCATCTTAGTCTTAGCCTAAGCCTAAAAAAAAAAAAAAAATACATCTTTGAAATAATTTTTTTTAAAACTTAAGACATCCATCTCAGATTTAATGAAACTCATTATAAAAAAAAAAATAATTTTCTATGATGGTCTTGAGTGTAAAATAGGCTAAGTAATAAGTCATTATTTATTCATTGTTTAATGATTAATATATTTTTGGTGACCATTGCTAGCGGGGTAAAATAAATTCATTGGACCAAAGGAAGAGGCATTTAAACTCTCTATGGTGTAAATTTACTTTATTTCAGATATATTTATTGTAACGAAAATGTATAGTAATAGGAGTGTCATTATTGCTTATGAAATGTATAGAGTTGTAAGTATTGATGACTTGTGTGTTTGGGGTGAGAGGTGGAAGGGGGGTGTCCTAGTTGTGGCATAAAATAACCAGACTATGTTGTAAATAATGATCACATTATATTTTTGTTTATATGACACAAATTTTCAATTTTTGGATAATTATCTTTTTTTTTTCCCCGTTCTAATATTGAAATATTCAATTTCTTTGTCATGTGTTGTTGGCTATGCTACTTACTGAATTTATTATTGACTTGTTTGATGTGTCTCTGAATGTTAGTCAGATCCTGTGAGCATGGCACAAAGTTCAACACTGTCTAGTGTAGAAAATAAACAAATGACCCTGGGTGGGTCAATTGGGGTGGGGCCTGGGTGGATCAATTAGGGTGGGTCCTGGGTGGACCAATTGGGGTGGGTCCTCGGTGGTCCAATTGGGGTGGGTCCTGGGTGGATCAATTGGGGTGGGTCCTGGGTGGATCAATTGGGGTGG
>MUZC01000443.1:207112-217931 GCA_002072015.1 Radix auricularia | reverse complement strand
AAAAAAAAAAAAAAAAAAAAAAAAATCCGTGAACACGCGGTAGGTTTTTGGTCGCCGAAATCTAAAATAGAAATTCGAACGCCTAATTCATTACTGGAGAATGTTCGAAACTGACAAGAACAACACCATTAGTTAGATCATCAAACCTTGAAACACTAGAGGATAGAAGATGGAAGAACAAAGTAGTAATAATTCCTCTGTCGAGATGGGGTGACCTCTACGTGGTTCGACAGACGAGTAAGGTCGTGGTGCACATTGCGACCTGAAACCGACAAACCCCAGGCTTGGACAGCCGAAGACCGTTGTTAGGTGTTAGGTGCTAGTCATACATGATTACAGTCGCTGTACGGATCTTAGGCAAAGCATTTAGATGCAATGCCGATGATGAAAACCAAAGTACCCGTTGAGGGTCGGGTTACTCCGAAGCGACCGTTTCGTCCCCCTCAATTAACTAGCAACGCTGTTGAGCGGTGCCGGTTTAGGGCCAGGAGCGCCAGTACGGAATAGCAAAAGGTACCGCTAGGAAACGCTTTTGGTCGCCAGCTCTGAGGAAACCTTCCGGTGGAGTTTAAACCCTAGTTAGGTCTTTGCGGCGATCTAAACCATATAGACTCGTAAGCTATGCCGTGGTGGCGCCAAAGTGATACTATGTTGATAGCGAGTCACAGTAGGTAAATTCCACACCTCCCTCGGGAGGCACACTTTAGTGGGAGGCGTTTTCGGCCCAGTGCTTGTAGCAGCGACCGCTCCGGGGGGGGGGGCTTCTCAGTCTATACGTCCCTTAGGGGGCCAGAGGGCTGAGGGGGTTTTCCGGGAAGCCCCATATCTAATACAGCCATTAGATAGACACGGGAATAGAAACAACAGGAAGATAATCTAATACAGCCATTAGATAGACATGGGAATAGAAACACGCATTTTTAAAAAATCGTAGACAAGAACAAACACATGCAAATTCTCGTTCTTCTCCATCGGAATTCGGGCGTGGCATCGGTTGCCCGAGGAAACCAGGAAAAACAAACACCCAAACAACATTTAAAACTCTAATTAAAAAAAATGCAAGCCCAGACATAAACCATGGGTTAGTGTAGGACGCAATAATCTTCTGTAGAGAAGGAGCGCCTGTAACAGATATGTTTAGATAAGATATATCCCCCCTCACAACCTTTATATTGCAGACCAAATCTTTGGCCTCTTTGGAGGGCACCCAGAGCATGCAATTTTACAGTTGATGTATATTAAAAACTCCGCGTCTGTTAAAGCAAAGAATGGAAAACTCCCTTTGATGACATAGATATGCCACAGATAAACACGTGACGTCAGCCATCCGTTAGATCACACGACACGCTGGACATGAAAAAACAACGCGACAAAATGCGGGGACCCGTCACCCATAATCTTTAAATTGTCGTCTGGTGCTCGGGGGGAAGTGATCGCACCGCGTCTGCGCGCGACCTGCTTCATTAGGTTACGCGGTGTCACGTGGTTAGATGTTGGCTCAAGTTGATTGGCTGACCTTTAGAACCCGACAGTTCACTCGGGGCATGATCCACCAAGTCTCTGGTCGACATCAGTGCTGCCAGCGCTAGGTTTTTCAACCTAGATCTAGTTTTTTTTTGGACCTCGTCTAGGTTTCTAGGTTTTTTATTTCAAAAATAGTCATAATCTAGTTTTTTTTTTAAATTGTTTTTTATAGTAAATATTCTATGGGAAAGAAACAAAATAATTAAATATATGCAATTAACATTCTAAATAATTCGATTTTTCAAAAATAAAAATAAGCAGTATGTAGCAACAGTATTTTTAGCCGCTCTTTGATGTTCCATTATTATAGCTATCATAATCTATGGCTTTATGCTACTAAATTCGAAAGGTGGCCCCGTGGCACCATATGACATATGTCAGTACAAATTCTGGTACAAGATAAAACAACTTGATTGGGCAAAAACATTCAATTTTACTAGACTTTTAGACGCTCTAACATTTTCTTTTGTCGGCGATGAGAGAATAAACTCTCAAGTATATGCGGTTTTGAGTATAGGCTAAAGATAATCTAATACAAGACTCAGATAGACATAATATTAGTGAATTATTCCAAGAATGCTGGTAAGATTGCCAAAGGATTTATAAAGATGATGACATAAGTGATTTTAAAAAAATCAAATGTTAGTATATTTTACAAATAGTTATGTAGAATATATTAATAAATGCCAATGCCAAAACGATTTTGGGGAAGGATGGAATGTAGTCATACTTTTGTGAGATTTGTGACAAAGGGGAGGGGGATGTTTAAGATCTGTGACGTCACTTCAAAAAACACGCAACTTTAAATGAAATCTGCACTTTCATATTTGATTCCTAACTATTTAGTGATGTTTTAAATGGCTTCACGTCCTTTATGCTATTGGATTGCACCCTTACACTTACACTAAATACATACTTGAATAATACTTGACCAAAAAAAAAAAATCATGTTAAGCCTGGTACCTATTGGAATTCAGGACGTGTTAGCGCATTTTCGTATTATGTATCAGTACTTATGTTAGATATCAGAATTATGTAGTTATCAGTAATTGTGTTTAGATTTTAGACATATTTTTATGAATTTTCTTGTGTAATGAATACACCTGACATTTTTTTTTATTTAAAAGTCATTTCTTTACATTTAAAAAAAATAATTATTTTCTCTTTAATCCAACTACCGGCATCCTTCCGTCTCGCGAGACGATGGTGCATCACCGTTGGGTTGGGTTGCATTTCCTCGAGTGACTGTGCAGTCCTATCCTTGAGTGACAGTCTTTGCCACAGTTTTTACACACGAGTTCTGTGCTTCCAAATGTTTTGGCCTTTCTCCTAGCTCTTCTGTCTGCAGCCTCCTCCATTCTTCGCTCCTCGGCTACTATGACGCCCTCTTTGACAACTGTGCGCCATGTAGATCGGTCTTCTGCCTTACACTCCCAGTCACTTGTATGTATTTTGGCTGCTTTCATGTCCCTTTGACAGACATCTTTAAATCGCAAGCGTGGGCGACCTGTTTTCCTCTTTCCTGAAGCAAGTTCACCATATAGGAGGTCCTTCGGGATGCGGCCGGGGCTCATTCTTTTGACATGTCCTAGCCACCTCAGGCGTCTTTCACTAAGAATTGAGAACATGCTTTGGGTATTGGCACGCGTTAGTACCTCACTATTAGGCACTTTTTCTTGCCATTTAATACCAAGGATGCGGCGCAAGCATCTCAAATGGAAGCTGTTAAGCTTACGCTCTTGTGATGTATAAGTGGTCCATGTCTCGCTCCCATATAGTAGTGTACTGATGACACAGGCTCGATAGACGCACAGTTTGGTTTTCTCCGTTAGCTTGGTGTTTTGCCAGACCCGCTTATTTAGTTTAGCCATTGTTGCGGCTGCCTTGCCAATTCTGCTGTTTATTTCTTCTTCAATGGACAGTGTATTGGAGACCTTGGATCCCAAGTAGGTGAAGCTGTCCACAACCTCCAAGTTTTCATTATCGATATTTATGGTAGGAGGAGGTCGAGTGTCTTGGGCCATGATGTTTGTCTTTTTCAAGCTGATTTGCAGACCAAATTCTTTGCAGGCATTGGAGAAGCTTGACACGAGTTGTTGCAAACCAGATTCTGTATGTGCTGTTAGTGCCGCATCATCCGCAAATAGTAGCTCTCGAATTAGGACATCCGTCGTTTTGGTCTTGGCTCGGAGGCGGGCAGTGTTGAAAAGTCCTCCATCAGCTCTGGTATGTAACCAGATTCCCTCACTGCTATCCTTGAATGCGTATCGAAGAAGTACAGAGAAGAATATTGCGAAGAGTGTTGGTGCGAGTACACAACCTTGTTTAACTCCGCTGCTGACAGGGAAGGCCTCTGACTTAGCTCCATCGAACTGTACTGTGCCAAGCATATTTTCATGGAACTGTCTGATGATGGCAAGTAGGTGAGGGGGACATCCAATTTTTGCCAGTATTTGGAATAGCCCGTTGCGACTGACTAAGTCGAAGGCTTTTGTAAGGTCCACAAATGCAATGTATAGTGGCATCTGCTGCTCTCTGCATTTTTCCTGGAGCTGTCGTATGGAGAACACCATGTCTATGGTAGACCGACCGGACCGGAAACCACACTGAGATTCTGGATAGACGCGGGATGCTAGGCTTTGTAAACGTTTTAGTATAACGCGGGCAAAGGTCTTTCCTACAATACTAAGGAGTGAAATGCCGCGATAATTATTGCAATCACTCCTATCACCTTTGTTTTTATATAGTGTCACTATATTTGCATCCTTTAGGTCTTGGGGGATGTAGCCCTGTTCCCAGCAGAGGGACATAATCTCGTGCAATGGTTGGAGTAAAGCTGTCTTGCCACTCTTTAGAACCTCTGGTGGTATTCCATCATTCCCAGGCGCTTTTCCACAAGCTAGACTGTCAATTGCTTTGCTCAGCTCTTCCTGTGTGGGCACGACATCAAGTTCTTCCATGAGTGACATATCTGGGATGTCATCTAGAGCGGTGCTGGAGACTGTGGTAACTGTTGAATACAATTCCAGATAATGCTCAACCCAACGTTTTAGCTGTGCTGCCTGCTCTTGAATAATTTCTCCATTTTTGGACTTTAGGGGAGCAGCTTTTGACGTCAAGGGGCCCGTTGCCTCTTTGATGTTTTCGTACATGACTTTTGCATTGCCCATGTCTGCAGCTGATTGTATACTGGAACAGAGCTTAAGCCAGTAGGTATTGACACATTTACGTGCAACCTTTTGGGCAAGTGACTTAGCTGTTTTTAAAGCATGCAAATTGTCAGGTGTAGGCTTTTCCTTGTAAGCCATAAGAGCTTTCCTTTTTGCTTCAGTGACGGGTTTCATCTCGTCCCAATGTTCATCAAACCAGTCCGTGTTTTTATGAGATTTTTTTCCAAAGGCTTGTATTGCGGATGTATAGATTGTGTCTCTCAGTTGCGTCCATTTGGAGTCAATGGTGACGCATGGGGACATCTTTGAGAGACTTTCCTTCACCTTGTCTTTGAACAGCTGCGCTATCGCAGGGTCTTTCATGCAGGAGGTATTGATGCGTGGACTTCCCTTTTTCTTTGTGTGGTACGAGTTTTTCCTCATTATTCGTACTTTGCTGGCGACAAGGGAATGATCCGTGTCACAGTCGGCACTGTGATAGCTGCGAGTGAGTAGGACGCTAGCTAGCTGTGCACGCCAACTACAAGTCACCACAAATGATGACGTAAAACTCTCTAAACTTTTACACATATTCTAATGACGTCAATAAAAAAAAAAACAACTAATTCTTTTGCACCCTTTCGCACCACTCTTCAATGCTTGAAGAATTATGCATTCGACTTCCGGCAATGGCGGCCGTTCCCTGCGATAGTGTTACCTCTCGATTCGAAATATTTTTTGGTAGTTTTAACGGGTTTTTTAAACGGATCGAGTAACTGAGTGTTGATGCACAAATGGCAGGTCAGGGCATACAAAAAACATATATACATCATGGGTCTAGGACTTATGGATGCTGTGATCAAGGGTGATGACGGACGGACGGACGGACGGACAAAACGGGTGCAATAGCGATTTCGACATCTCGAAAATGCGCTAAAAATTGAGACATGATCTATTTGAAATAAGGGGTGGGTGGGGAGCTTTGTGACGTCATTTTTGTTTATTTTTAGCATGTCTAGGTTTTTTTTCTCTTTTTTTCCTTATGATCTAGGTTTATTTTGACGTGTTGGCTAGGTTTTTCCTAAAATTGTCGCTGGCAGTACTGGTCAACATAAATCCCTAGATGGAAGTCGATTTAAAAAAAACAAACAACAACAACAGAACTATTCGACATATGGGACTACATGTTGGAATCATAATCAGGATGCAAAGTTGCAATGGCTAATGTTGTTTATTGAGACAAAATATAAACTGAAATTTTTTTTTAAAAAAAGGGATCCCGCATGATTTTAAATAATTTTTTTTGCGAGGTTAGTGGAGGGAGGAATTGCATTAAGGGGTAGTTGCAACATCTGTAGCAGGGGCAGATCAAGATTGCACGGAGTCCCCCCCCCCCTGGCTGTCAATCCACCTGGGGCCCGGTCCAGCCACCTTTATTATACAATATAATAAGTTTGGGGCCCTTAAATCATCGGGGGCCCCTGGCTTTAGCCCAGCCAGCACCTCCCTCCACCCTAGATCGGCAATAGATCTGTAGGATTGCTGTCAATCTAAATAACAGATTATCTTAGAGTCTTCAGCTGATGTCACTATTCTGCTATGACGTCATCCGCCCGTGGTCTATTAGATTGAGACACCGTGACCTTTAACCTCTCAGTCGATTGGTTAGACTTTGGAGATTGATTACGGACGTTATTGGAGGTGAAGGCCGAAATGGAATTGAGTGTGTGTGTGTGTGTGTGGGGTCTGGATTGAAACTTGGGGAGGGGCGGCAAGGAGGGGTTGAGACCTTAAGGGGTTGTGGGGGGGGGGGGGGGCGTTGAGTTGGTCACGCTGAAGAAATTGATCACATCAATAATGGAGGTAGCAAAGGTCAGGGTACAAAGGTCAAAGTGCAAAGGTCAAAGTGCAAAGGTCAGATTTTTCCGTTCATTTTTCTGCTTGCGAAAATACAAAGTGTGGGGGCTGATAAGATGAGTGCGTGGGGGGAGGGGAGAGAAAAAAGTCTATGTTAAAGGGGGGTGCTGTTTACAACCAGACCTTTCAAACAAAAAAAACAACACAATACGTGTCTTGTCTTGTCGTGTCTGTTTAAAACGCTCGTTGCATACAGAAGATTGTTGCGTCCTACCCTTATACGATGTTCATGACTTGTCTTGCATTTCTACTAGAGTTTTAAATGTTGCTAGAGTATTGGTTATTTTGATTTGATGAGACAACCCATTCCACGTCACGCACATTCATCTTGTAGTTTTGACCTTACACACTTTCATCTTGTATTGTTGACGTCACACACTTTCATCTTGTATTGTTGACGTCACGCACTTTCATCTTGTACTGTTGACGTCACACACTTTCATCTTGTACTGTTGACGTCACACACTTTCATCTGGTATTGTTGACGTCACACACTTTCATCTTGTATTTTTGACGTCACACACTTTCATCTTGTACTGTTGACGTCACCCACTTTCATCTTGTACTGTTGACGTCACACACTTTCATCTTGTACTGTTGACGTCACACACTTTCATCTTGTACTGTTGACGTCACACACTTTCACCTTGTACTGTTGACGTCACACACTTTCATCTGGTATTGTTGACGACACACACTTTCATCTTGTATTTTTGACGTCACACACTTTCATCTTGTACTGTTGACGTCACACACTTTCGTCTTGTACTGTTGACGTCACACACTTTCATCTTGTACTGTTGACGTCACACACTTTCATCTTGACCTGTTGACGTCACACACTTTCATCTTGTACTGTTGACGTCACACACTTTCATCTTGTACTGTTGACGTCACACACTTTCCTGTTGACGTCACACACTTTCATCTTGTACTGTTGACGTCACACACTTTCATCTTGTACTGTTGACGTCACACACTTTCATCTTGTGTCGCACATACACGTTTCCCAAAACAAAGAAGACATGCTACAAGTCTCACTTTAAAAGTTATCTTTTTTTTTTCATAAGCTCCATCTCCCCCTCCACCCCCCTCCCCCAAAATTAATTATGATTCAAGTTAAATTCACGACAGAGGCGTAGCGAAGGAGCCCCGCGTGCCGGGGTACTGGGTCCCCCCAATGAGGGTTCTGATGCTACATTATAATAAAAGTAATAAAGTGGGGTACCAATTTTTATGAATGTCCCCGGGCACAAAATATCCTAGCTATCTACGCCTCTGATTCATGGGTAATGTCCCTCCTTATACTCGCCTCCGTAAAAAATATATATACATATAAATAAATAAAAGTACACCACAGACATTCGTATGACATTATCCCCATCATACTCTCGACAACAACTTGCTAATGAGAAGAGAATGGCGGGAAGGTCATAACACTTCAATCAACCGTCTACGTCAGCGATTAATGCGCTCCAAGAGGGAGCACTCTGGCAACTGTACTCTTGAGTTGTCGGAGTAAGGGAGACAAGTAGTACACATCTGTATTTGAAAAAAATTATTTGAAGATTTTTTCTGGATTAAGTAATTTGTTTTTCCCCGACGACTTGTTCACCTTGTGAAAAGTGAAAAATAATGTTTTATGTCATTGTGTTTAAAAGTCTAAATTATGAGGGAAAGATTTGAGCATGCGCAGCACTTGACCGAAATACTTTGAGTCGAATCAGCCGAGGAGCATGCGCACAAGTGATCTAATGTACCTCTAACATCTGTTCAAATTACGTCCGACTTCTAAATTTGATTGATTTTTTTTTTTTTACACGAACAATTCCAAAAGAAAGAAACCACTTAAAATTTACACATTAAATAGACTAAAGGAAGTTTCATTGAGTGCATCAGAAATGCATTTCATATTTAGAGGCTCCAACTTGGAGTAAAAAAAAGTAATGAAAACTCGAACCAGTATAAAAAAGTTATTAATCAGAGAGTTTCCGACTTTTTTTTTTTTATTCAAGGGAAATCATTCTAGATTACATTAAAACTCATTTCGAATCAATAATTCTGAAACTAAACAGAACAATTGCTATCTATAAATTGTTGCTAAAATTACGGGAGTCGAACAAAAAAGAGATTTTAAAAAAATTCCTTCTCTAACATTGTTCTAAAACATTATTAGATATCGTTTGGCGTCTGTTTCAACCCGATAGATGTTATGTTTGGCGAGAAACCTACAAAATACTGATTTTTTAGGAGCCCGCGGTGGTCGAGTGGCAAGCGCGCTCGACTGGCGCTCCGATGGTCACGGGCTCAAATCCATGGGAAGCCAGGGATCTGCTCCCGGGGCCTAGGGCGTCCCCGAGCTCCATCCAGCTCCAAATGGGTGAAAAGCGGCGGGGTAATGCGTGGAACCCTTAGCCGTGGCATGTGAACGCTGCATCACTTGCCAAAAAACAACTGCTGCCTTGCAGATGGTCTTGGCTGACCAAAGGCTATGGAAGCAAATCCAAAAATACAGAAGGCTTAAGTCGGAGACCACGGGCCAAATGGCGCAAAACTCGTGGTACGTAAAACTCAATATTCAATCATGAGAACGAAGAAAAAGAAGAAGAAGACTGATTTTTTTATGTTTATTATCCAGGAACTCCAGTAAATCTTTTTTGGAATTTTTTTGGCCCGTGCACATCCTTGAGACCTCCTTAATAGATATTGTCAAAAGACCCGAACCCTCTATCTGGTATGATTAACGAGTAGTTGCTTGTGGAAGCTCGAAAAGACAGGACATACTTTCCAAATATACAAACTCAATTTGTCCCATGGGGAAATCGTGTTAAATACTTAAAACCCCAACCTACTTGAATTTTTATCTTTCCCTCATCTGCCAATGAGCTGTTGATTGTAATGATAGTAGAGATTATTTATTTGATTTTAATGAAATGACGTCATGACCTCAAACACGGAAAATGCTAAAAGAATTTTATGGCAAATATTTCTGACGCCAGTAAAGTCATGACTGATGACTTATTAGTTAGCTTTTGGCAAGGGTACACATTTTATTAACATTAAATTCCTCGTGATTAAAGTCTTTCTAAAGCCACTGGCATGCTCGAAGTTTGAAAGTTGAATAATGTCCGAATATTGACCAACAGATGCTGTAGACTATAGATGGATGTGTTGTCCAACAGATGTTGTAGATGGATGTGCTATCCAACAGATGTTGCAGATGGATGGGTCAAAATTTGTTGAGCCTTCAGATCTCATTTCTGTCTTCAGTGAATCTGTTAACAACCATTACAGCTTGCTTCTCTATAAAATTTCTTGGTGAAAATATGTGTTTGTAGTACTATAGTACGTGCGCTATACAAACAAGAATTTTATAACCCCCTCCCGACCCCCCCCCCCCCACAACACAAAAACCAACAATCATCATCTAAATCTACTGTGTTACCCACCTCTTCTCCGGGGTCCATACCGCGTACATTGAGAACCGCTGGTTTAACCAATTTATTGACACTTTTATCCTGTTAACTACTCAAGCTAATACTTTGATACCAATATCGTCTGAATTTTTTTTCCAATTGTAGTGACTGACAAACCTTTTTGTTTTTCTTTCGTGGGAACTGATCGTCACATGACAATCAAATAACAATAATCCGCATATTTTAGTTGACACTCTTCCAAATTGTCTGGTGGCATGCGCAGAACTTTTCGTACACGCGGCACTGGAGCCTACAAGTTATGTCCCTTGTATGCTACTTGCACGCATTGCGTCCCTTGGCTGGGGTTTGGGCCAGGGACAGGGCCACAGGGCCATGTGGATAAAATAGGAAAGATTGGATGGGCTCGTGCCCCCACCCCACCCCCACCGGTGACGTGACCTGCCTTCAAAAATATTAAGAGGTTAAGAAATTATTTGGACAAGATTGTGTTACTGTAGATGGCCAAATGCCGTTCTAGTCCACAACCTCTGTTACTGTAGAAGGCCAAATGCCGTTCTAGCCCACAACCTCTGTCACCGTAGATGGCCAAATGCCGTTCTAGCCCACAACCTCTGTCACCGTAGATGGTCAACTGCCGTTCTAGCCCACAACCTCTGTTACTGTAGATGGCCAAATGCTGTTCTAGCCCACAACCTCTGTCACCGTAGATGGCCAAATGCCGTTCTAGCCCACAACATCTGTTACTGTAGATGGCCAAATGCTGTTCTAGCCCACAACCTCTGTTACTGTAGA